>CM076582.1:834804107-835112808 GCA_034641835.2 Pinus albicaulis | reverse complement strand
ACGTTATAGCATCATTTTCACCCTCATGTGATTCATGATTGTCTCTATGGCCTTGGGCACCCATTCCCACAGACTTGAACAAAATTCATAAAAAACAGTGTTAAAAATCCCATACGCGGGTATGCCCAGACTTTTCCGCATGTATACGCGAGTCCACATGTACTTTTCCGCGTATGCCATTAAAATCATTAAAAATATATATAAAAATTCCCTATTTTCGGGCTGGGTTGATGGTTACTCCGGTAGTTCAACCACCCCAGCACGTGGCCAACTGTTTCCAACTGATTGAAACTACTTTGAGGGAGTATAAAAGCCCCTCATGTGCATGGCCTAAGGGAGAGAGAAATTTTATAGATATTATACTCTGTTGGAATCCCTAATTCAAGTCTGATTTCCTGTGCCTCCTGCACTTTCCCAGATTTATACAGGAAACCCTTGTTTCCTGGAGATGTTCATCCATTTATATGCCATCTTGAGTGCACAAGTCTTGAAAGTTTCTTAGCGAGGCAAGGGCGGGACGAATCCGGACGACGGTCTGCTCGAAGATCGTGGAAGGATTCAGGTGATCTCTCCACTCTTTATTTCTGTACATGCTGTTCATAATAATGAAGAACCATCTTGTTCCTGAACTTCTGTGTTAGTATCTATTTTTATATGTGGAAAGATTGATTATTAAGCAGTTATTATCGTTTATATCATATTTCACATGGATTACACTAACGTTTAGGAGAAATATATGCTGTAAAACTAGGTTTCCGTGCATGTTCTTTCTTGTTTTCCAGGTTGAAGGAGGAAGAAAGGTTGCTGGGGGTTTGGACCCCGCGGGATCTACATCGAACGTAGGACTACGGGTGAGTTCTGTTATCGTTGTTATCTAGTTTTTTGCATTCAAGTATGGTTGTGTGTGAGTCCTTCTGAATGGCATGCCCTGCTCTGTGGAGGTTTTGACCCAACAAACCTCTAGGGTGATTTTCCCCGAAACAGAACTGGCGACTCCGCTGGGGATCACATTCTTGTGATTCCCCTGTTGGGTGGTTTCAGCTGTTTGATAGGTTTCCAACAGTTTTAACTTTTATTTCCAGTCCAGTTAACTCTTTCTCAGTCAGACTGAAGCCCTGGTTCCTTATCCAGGCTTGATATTTTTTATTTTTTATTATTTACCTTTTCATACGCAGGTTTTTCTGTACACAGATGCGTATACACGCATTTTTTGTTAAAGGGAGTCGCGTATACGCGGGTTTCCTTTAGCACAGTCGTGTATGCACGCTTGTTTCAAAACTGTCAAGTAGCGTATACCTGGGTAGATTTTGAAATTTTGGATTTCTTGGCTTTTTAGTCCTGTCTGCCTGTGGAGACCTGTTCCTGCAGTGTCTTTGTATCCTCTAGATTGTGTAGAAAGTGGTCTTTGGTATTTTCTCTCTCTTGTTTAGTTGAAAACTAGCTTATCTGGCAAGTCTTGTTTCTTGTGCTGGCATTTCTGGTTCGAGTACCAAGATCTCTTCCTGGGGATTCTTGGTTGTTCTGCTTTATCAGAACAGAGAGCTCCTGCTCATTTACTCTTTCCTACCTTTGTGTCTTGCTTTGCACTTCGATTTTTTCCCATTTCTTGGTTGGTTTTCTTGAGTTCAGTCGACTAGGTCTTGTTGCAATTTTTGAAGAGTCTTTCTTGGTTCTTTGAAGTTTTTGTTTGCTGCAAGGTTGTACTATTCTTCTAGGCTGAGTGACTGAGTTTCTTGTCTTCTTTTGCTCATATAAATCTTGCTACTAGTTAGCCCTATAAGATTTGGAGCATTTTTTAAGTTTTTGCTTGAAATTAAGTGTTGTTTGGCTTGGGATTTGATAGTTTTTCTTGGTCTTTTCGAGCTCTTCTTTTTATAAAATTCAAAAGTTCAAAAACATTTTGTTTTGTCATTTTCTTTTGTTTTTGCATTTTTGTTTTCGTTTCGTTATATCTTTTGAAGTTTTTTTGAGATTTCTTGCCTTTGGATTTTGACTTGATTTTGGAAAGGAATTGTCATTGATTTCTTCCTCTTGTTTTCAAGCAATTTTGGTGTCTTTATATTAAGAGTTTCTGATTGTGGGAACTAGCTTTCTGGACAACCAAAAAGAGATAAAACTGAAGGATCTTTGGGAAATTTCTCTCTGCTTTAGGAGATTTTGCATCTTAGAATTTGCATGCTTTTAGTGATTTGCATCAGGTGCACTTAAGCATTTAGTCATTTTCATAGTTTTTGCGAGTGTGAGTTTGTTATCTGAAAAGAAAAATAAATTTTTTTAATCTCGTAGAACCTGTGTAGAAGTTGCTTTTCATCGAAAGACAATTACTGCATTTGCATGTAGTTTGGTTTTTATTAATTTCTTTTCTGCGTCAAAACACCACAAGTTTCATTTTCGTATCCCTTTGACTTAACATAACAGCCGATTAAAATAAGCGATATAATTTAAAATCAACTAGCAAGTTTTCTAAGTGTCATACACCAAATAGCTAGGTTGTAGGGCCTTGGATTAGGTGAGTGGAGAGTTAACTCTCCAAGGCCGCTCAAACAAAACATAGAAGTTGATTAATTGAGTGAAATCCAACTCCGTTAGGTGGACCGGGAAAGCTCTCCTCCAGAGAGTCAAGCGCGAGGGGAAGTGAAGGCTGAGAAGAGAGATACCCCCTCTCTGATTTGCTGAATCTGACCTCAAGACCATTCCGCCCGGCTTCTGACACGGATTGGTGCCCATAGTTTCCACTCCTAGATTCCACATAGGTGACTGCGGGGGGGAATACCCGTGGTACCTGAGGCAGACGTCGCATCACTTTCAGCAGTACTTCTGGGGGGTGCCCTTGCGAATCTTGGGTACTTGTGCCGGCAAAGGTTGTCGTTAGGAGGTCGATGTAACTGTTTCTGTTACCTTCGCTAGTAGGCCTGGGCCGTAATTATCCCAGACTACTTTCGGGAGGTCCTATATTTCGCTTTCTTGTATTTTGGTGTCCGGTCCTAATCACCCGGAGCGGAAATACCTGAAGGTTGTTTGCTTGATTGTATCTCAGGGATTATTTTTTTTAGTGAGTGCTCTTTGCTCCTAGCTTTCCTAGCTTTATAATTTTTTGAGTCTAATTAAAATCTATAAAAGTGGTTGATCAAGCGCCTCGTCGATCGAGGAGAATTCGGGGGTTATCTCCCGAGAGTCCAGAGCCTTCTTCAAGAAGGCGTAGGAGTGATTTAGCAGGTGGTTACCACCCTGTGGCGTACGACATAGTGGAGAGAGATCCTCCACAAGGGTCTGAAGGTTTCATAGCTGATTGTGGGGTTGGTTCCGAGAGGAGCGTTCCGCTCACCTCGCGAGTATTATTTCCGCAGGAAGAAGAAGTACAGGTAGAGGAAGTGTCTGAACCCTCAGATTCACTTCCATCTCCTCTTCCTCCTGATTATCCGTTCGTTGTTCAATACATCGGACCCGAGTCAGAGAGACCGGAAGATCCTCCTTATTATACATACCTTTCGATGGCCACGACTGGGAACGCGGCTTCTGCTGTGAGTGCTACAGGCATTCAGACTCCTGCTTCTGTTGAAGGAGGGGGCACTATTGCTATATCTTCGATTGCCTCTAGTGCTGCTGTGTTTGGCTCTGGTTTCACCCAAGCACATGTTTCTCAATCTGGTCCCTTCTGTTTTGGAATGCCCACTAGTGGGATTCCTTCTTTTTCCTTTTCCGCTGTTGCAGCTGGATCTACACCCATGTCTTCCATGGCCAGTGGATCAGCTTCTTTTCAAGGGTTCCCCTTCGGAACTGGACACATTCCTAGTTCGAATCCTTCTTTAGGGTCCTTTCCGTTTACTTCTCGGACCCAGAGTTTCAACCCTTGGTCTGGAGGTCAAAGTTCGACTACTTTTACAGGTTGGAACCCTGTATTCACTACAGCGGGGGCAGGGAATTAGTTTTACACTGGTCACCAAGGGAATGCTTCTTTCCCTTTATCGAGTGCTTATCAAACTTTTTCCCCTCTGTCTAATGCCTGGAACCCCTATCAGGGGCTTTCCTCTTCATTTAATACTTCAGGGGGGGGAACTGGTCCGGTCTTTGGTAACTCGGCGTGGGGAGGAGGTTCTTCTCCTTTTGCTACGAGTTCTTTCTGGCAACCTGGTGCCTCATCAAATCCAGGGTATTATTTTCAGAATGTTGGGAATTCATCCTATCAAGGATGGAATCCTCAGGCTCCGCCTCGTTTACCTTTTCTGGCAACGTTAAACTTGCCAGATCTGTCGAAATTGACGAATGATCCGATTCGGTACAGTCCGGGGTGGCCTCCGGTCCCGACCAAACTACCTTCAAACATTCCAAAGTTTGAAGGGAAGAATGGAGAGGATCCGGCTGATCACATCACCACTTTCCATTTATGGTGTTCGTCTAACTCCCTGATCGATGATTCGATTAGGTTGAGATTGTTTCAACGCACCTTAACGGGAAACGCTGCCAAATGGTATATTGAGCTAACTGGGGGCAGTTTTGCTACATTTGGAGAACTGGTTGTTACATTTCTAAACCATTTTCAGTTGCCTGTCCGATATGAGGCTGGGACGGAACTCCTAGCTAATTTTAAGCAGGACGAGGCAACCCACATTTCTGATCACATTCAGGAATGGAGGAGAAGGAAGAGGCTTATTAAAGCTCATATTCCAGGAGAATTCCTTTTGGAATGGTTTCTGAAATCTCTGCAGTCAGACATTTCTAAAGATGTATCCCTCTCAGGGGTATTTTCTGAGGAGCAGGCCATTTTTAGGGCCCAGAAGCTGGAACTGATCTATTCTCAGTCTGGGGTCCTCCATAAATATTTTCCCAATGCTCCTCGCTCCAAATTAGATTTATCAAAAACTAAGCCTGGTCCTCATGGTGATGGACTTATCGGGTCGATCAATAGTGGTGCAGCTAACCTGCTTACTCAGTTACAGCAGTTGTCTATACAATCTGCTCCTTCTGGTCAGGCTGTGCCTGCTGAGTCATCGCCTTCCCAATCTTTGTCGATAAATGTTGTCCAAGCTTCTGATCCCAAAGGAAATCAACAATCCGAAGGGAAGAAGAAGGGACGAAATAATAAGAAAAAGGGCAAGAATGGGAAGGGTAATGCGAATAAAACCAACGAGCATGTTGGTGAGGGTCCAAAGGATAAAAAGAAAGTGAAGTTTCCATGCAAGTTATGTACTAGAGACCATCTTACACACCTTTGCCCTAAAATTCAGGATGCGCAGCGCTTGTTAGCTCAGCAGGGTTCTTCTAGTTCCCAGGCTGTGTTGACAAACCCTTTTCCCCAAGGGCAACAACTAGTTGTTGGCGCGAATCAAAATCCTGGGGCTTCCTCTGGGGGCACCCAGGAAGGGGAAATTCCATCGAACATATTCATGATGAGTGCTCACGTGGATGTCGCTACAAGATCCCGTGATTATGGTGGAGAAGAGTCTTCGAAAGCTAAGGATACTCCTGATGCTACTGAGCCGCTTCACATTACAAGGCCTACTGTTGTGTCTATGCCTCGGATGCCCAAAGCATCTACTAAGCGGTTGACGATTAATCCAAACGCTAGGGCTGCCCAGAACTACTCTATTGTGGAAGATCTGGCGTAGAGTCCTTGTGCCATGTCAGCTTTAGAGGTGCTCCAGTCTTGTCCGGCTCAGCGCAGTGCTTTGCTCACTGCCATTGGGGCTATTGATCCAAAAAATTCTCTTCTGATTACTTTTGATATGTCTAATTTTAAGAAGAGACTCCCCCATCATATGGCTTTTCATATTAAATCATCATACCGGAAGTGCAATATCTTTCGGACAGTTGTTGATGAGGGTGCTTCCACGTGCGTGATGTCTCTCACATGTTGGAAGACAATTGGATCTCCCAAAGCTGTTCCATCTACCACTCTTCTGACTGCGTTTGATGGTCATTCTCACAGACCGCATGGTATTGTCCCAGCTTTGCCTATCTGTGTTGGGGGAAAAACTATGAATATAGAGGTTGAGGTAGTTGATGCAAGCTTGGACTACAACCTTCTGTTGGGGAGAAACTGGATTTATGAGATGGATGCCATTGCATCCTCATTATTTCGGATTATTTGTTTCCCTCACGAAGGGAGGATTGTTACAGTGGACCAACTGGACTGTCCTCCTGTAGACTCGAATGCGTCTACTGACTCATCTGTTCCAAAGTTGGATAATACTAAGGCGCCTGTTGAGAATTTAGGGGTTGGAATGTATTCTTCCTTGATGGGTACTTTTGATATTCCTCCTCCTACGGTGCATATAAATGCAATTTCATCCTCCAAGGCTCCTCTTCGAAGAGAGTTCTTCAGAACTCATTATTTTTCGGACCCTTGGACCTTACCTTCCCCTACTGCCACATTAGCGGAAGGTCAAGTGGGTGGAATGGCATTTCCAATGTCTGCCAGCAGAGATTGCTTATCAGTCTATTGTTGACTCTGCAGAATCCATCCCGGCTCCTCTCTCACCAGAAGAGTTGGAAGGAGATGTGGCTCCAGCTTGGGCACTTAGTTCTTCTTCTGCCCAGGATTGCCTTGATACCACTCTTCCATCTGAAGAGGCCATCCTGGAAGCTATGACTGGTATAGATAGACCATGGGATGATTTGCATCATCGGTCTTACTTTTTACCTAATTTGAGCGAAGTTGAAACAAGTTTTCCAAGTCCTCAGTCTCCTGGTCCTGTTCACCCAGTCCTGAACCCTTTAGCACCAACACAGGTTTATGCTGAAGGGAACATGGCTGTGATTTCTCCTACTATCCCGGTGAAAATTTCCAGGGATCCCAATATTATTGAGAATGTCTTCATCGGAGCTGAATGTTCCCGTGAAGAGATTCAAATTTACACCGAGCTCTTTAAAGAGTATAGGGATGTATTCGCTTGGTCTTATGAGGAAATGCCTGGAATAGATCCATCTATTGTCCAGCATGAGATCAAGACTTATGAAAACGCTAAGCCGGTGAGGCAAAAACTTCGTCCGGTCAATCCTAGGAAGGCAGCAGCTATCAAAGCTGAGGTTGAGAAGCTGCTTAAGGCGAGATTCATTTTCCCTGTTCCTTTGACTGAATGGGTTTCAAATCCCGTTCCCGTAGATAAAAAGCAAGGAACGATTCGAGTTTGCATTGATTTCAGAGACCTAAATAAAGCATGTCCTAAAGATAATTACCCCACACCATTTATCGATCAGATCATTGACGAGTGTGCCGGTAATGAGATTTTCTCCTTCATGGACGGTTTCTCCGGATATAATCAAATTACTATCCGTCCTGAAGATCAACATAAGATTGCCTTTATTTGTCCCTGGGGTACATTTGCATACAAGAAGATGCCTTTTGGTCTTAAAAATGCTGGGGCTACCTTTCAGCGGGCCATGTCATATGCCTTCCACGACATCAAAAATATTATCGAGGCGTATTTGGATGATTTAGCTGCTCATTCTCGAAAGAGGATGGATCATCCTACTCACCTCCGTCAAATATTTGAACGATGTCGTTTCTATAAGATTAGGTTGAATCCGAACAAGTGCATTTTCGCGGTTACATCCGGTTGGTTATTGGGATTCATTGTGTCTAGGGAAGGGATTAGGGTAGATCCCTTCAAGGTTGAGGCAATACTTCGGTTGCCTCCCCCGTCCTCTATTCGTCAACTTCAAAGTCTACAAGGAAAGTCTAATTTTCTTCGGAGATTTATCGTAAATTATGCTAAAGTTACCAAGGGATTTATGAGATTGTTGAAGAAGGGAGTTCCATTTCTTTGGGATGACTTCGCTCAACGCTCATTCGATGCTTTGAAAAAAGCATTGACCTTTGCTCCTTTATTGAGTCCACCTGATTATAGCAGGGATTTCCTTTTGTATCTGGCAGCAGCAGAATCTACTATTGGTATGGTTCTGGTTCAGGAGGATGATGCTCTTGCAGAGCATGTTATTTACTATCTTAGTCGAGGATTGGTAGGACCTGAACTCCGGTACACTCCGATAGAAAAGTTAGCTTTGGCAGCTGTTCATGCTGTGCAGCGACTTCGGCATTACATTATTCTACGAAAAACTTATGTTTTGGCAACAGCCAATCCATTTCAGTTTGTCCTCAGTAGGCAAGTTATTGGGGGCAAATACAATAGATGGATTGTGATTTTGCAGGAATTTGATCTTGAGTTTATGTTTTCCAAATCCAAGAAATCATTGGTTTTCGCGGAATTGATCTCCGATTTTCCCTGTGGGGAGGAGATGATCTATGATGAATCCTTCCCGGATGAACATTTGTTTCTTATCTCTTCATAGGATCCTTGGTATGGAGACATCATTGTGTATCTTCAGATTGCGAAGTTTCCCTCTACTTTTCCAAAAGATGAGCGTCGTAAGTTGCGTCACTTGGCTAAGAATTACTTGATTATTGGTGATGCTTTATACCGTCGAGGGGTTGATTCAATCCTGAGACGCTGCTTAACTCTCAAAGAAGCTGAGGCTGTGCTGAATGATTGCCACAGTGGAGCTTGTGGTGGTCATTTATCTGGGCTTGCTACAGCCCAAAAGATCTTGCGTGTTGGGTACTTTTGGCCTTCGATTTTCAAAGATTGTATGGAGTCGGTCAAAAAGTGTCATCCGTGTCAAGTCTATACTCGAAAAATGTGCGCTCATCCAGCTCCGCTTTTTCCAGTCATTACTGTCGGTCCCTTTACAAAGTGGGGTATTGATTATACTACTTGTAACCCGCCTTCGGCTAAAGGTCACAAGTACATTATTGTAGCAGTAGACTACTTTACGAAGTGGGTCGAGGCTATGCCTACTTTTAGGAATGATGGTGAGACTGCAGCTCTTTTTCTTTTCAACCAGGTTATTGCTCATTTTGGTATTCCTAGAGAGATTGTCACTGATCATGGCAGTCATTTTTAGAATAGCATGATGGCTGAGTTGGCTCTAAAATTAGGTTTCCGGCAGGAGCATTCATCTCCGTATTATCCTCAAGCCAATGGGCAAGTGGAAGCCGTGAATAAATCCTTGAAGACAATTCTTCAAAGGAAAATTGATAAAGCTAGATCCAACTGGCATATTATGCTATATCCTGCACTTTGGGCATACAGGACGTCAGTGAAAACTGCAACTGGCTTTACTCCGTTTCAGCTAGTGCATGGGTTGGAATCCGTATTTCCCATTGAATGTGAGATTCCTTCTCTTAAGTTAGCTGTTGAACTTCTTCTTGACACTTCTAGTCTTGAAGAACGGCTCCTTCATCTGGAACATCTCGATGAGAAGCGTCGGGATGCCGCCACGATGAATGAAGCGCATAAAAACCGAGTTAAAGCTCAGTACGATAAGGCGGTCAAACCTAGGGTTTTTTCAGAAGGTGACCTTGTTTTGGTCTATGCCCAAGAAAAAGATGCCCTGGGGGCAGGAAAATTTAAGTCTATGTGGTATGGCCCCTTCATCGTTAAAAAATTCCTTAAAAAAGGAGCATATACCTTGGTTGATTTTGAAGGAAACGAGTTGCCGGAGCCCAGAAATGGGCTCTATTTGAAAAAGTATTATGCCCAGCTTTGCTCCGGCATGTTGCATTTCAGACATAGTAGTTTTTCTTTGCCTATATCTTTTAAGTGGAGAGGAGGATAGCATGGGGTAGGCACCTATTTCTACCATGTTCAGTTTTTTAGCCCACCTTCTTTGTAGGAGCTCAAGGTGGAGGAGAATTTTCTGGAGTTGCCATGGTGGGAGGTGACTCATTTTGTATGGGTGATTGCTTGGGAAAAGATGATTTCCCAATCTATTTCAGTTTTTTCCTTATATTTGCTTGAGGACAAGCAACATTTGGGAGGGGAGGAGTGTAATATTCCTACTTAGCCAACGCTAAGAGGAATATTCAATTTTGTTTCATTTTCTGTTAATTGAATAAATGAACCGAGGACATGTAAAACTCCTAAAAAACAATGAATAAATCCATGCCTATGTGAACAGAGAAAAATCTGGGCCATTTAAAATAAACACTTGCAGGTGTGAATGGGTTTGAGCTATGAGACTAGGTCAACCTTGACCAAATCTATAGTGCAGTCTAGATTCAATGTACCTCATGGAGGGACAGTTCAGTTCTAGAAGGAGGCCCTCATGTGAAAGGAGAAAATTCCTCAAGGTGGTTTAGGGTTTTCCAAAGCTCCCATCTTATAAAAGGAAGGGGAAGGCTCAAGAGAAGGTTGTTGATGATATTTTATTTTTATGTCTGTTTAGACAATTCGAGTTCTCTTGGTTGTTTAGCAAAGACTTGTAAGGATTTCCTATTTAGGGGATTCTCTCTCCTTCCATTGAGTAGCTCTTGGAGGGAATTACACTTATATTCCACTATCAGGCATATGACCAAGCTCTATCTCCCTTAGAGAGTGTAAATCCTATTGGAGTTTACTTGTTTCAGTGAGTTGCATCAAGTGGAGACTAGATCTGCTCAGATCTAGATTTTATTAGTGCCTCTTCTCAGTGAGTGTGTCTTTTAACCTCTCGACAGAGAGTACTAGCTGTTAAGCTTTAGATCCAGATCTTGGCATCAGGCCAAAGTGTGCTCAGTGTCTACAATGCATTCCCTTTTGTAGATCTGCATTATTTTCAGTAGCAAAGTTGCAGGGTGTTTTTGCGTTAGCTTGGAGGAGAGATCTCTAGTGATTGGGTCATTCCTTTCACTGTGGTGATTCATGGATTGGCCATCCAATCCATTCTTGTTTTAGATATGATCTGTTGCACATTCTATGCTTCAGAATTTTTTGAATATTACTGTAGATCTGTAACTTAGATCTCATATCTACTCTTGTACTTTCATGATTTGATGATATCCCCAAGGGGAATGTATTGATGAGCCTTTCTTATACACAGATCCAAATTAAATATATATTTTCATGTACATATCTGCTCCAGATCTAAGTTGTAATATATTGTTGCATTAAACTGCATTTTTTAGATCTATTTCTGTAGATCTGCACTCCTATGTATTGTATCTCATGAAACCCTTTTCGGGTTGTTCTCTTTGAAGTGTAAAGGAGTTGGATCTCCATTTTTCTCTATAATTTCATGTAACAAAATCTTGATCTTATATTCATGACATATTATGTCTAAACACTTCAGAAAATCATGTTGCATGAGCTTCAATTAATTTCTGTGAGTCAAGTCTTGGGGATTGGGCATTTTCTAGCCATATCAGGGAGTGGGAGACATGTTTAACATAGCTAGAATGATTTTTTGGCTGAAATTTGATATGTAAGTATCTTATGACCTAAGCTAAGGTATCCCACTGTCCATTTCCCTTATTTTTACACATATCTCTTAAATTAACCTTTTTAGGGCTTAAATTGCTGCTTTTCCCCACTTTTTTGGATCCTACAATGAAGAAGAAGTTGCTGCTGTAACATCAACTGATGAAAATGTGTTTCTTGACACATTCCATGGATGAATAGATTAATTCAGCTCTAGAATTTTGTTTACATATTGCTGCAGTCCCATTATTGGGCATTCTCCAGCCATTCTAGGTGTGAGAGGCTTGTTTATCTCACCTAGTTTGCTTGGTTTCTGATTTCCTTTTGGATTTGGATCTTATATTATCATATCTAATATATCCAAGGGCTAATCTTGTTTTCTAAAGCATAAATTCCTGAAAAATGTGTTTCTCATTCATGCCTTGCTAGAAATCCCAATTTGGAGATATTACAGCAGTGTCATACTTTGAAAACACCTTCTTTTCATCCTTCTGCATAAGGACATCATTTCTCCTGTTGAAAATTTCCTCAAAGAGCATGCAAAAACCTATGTTTTGGCCTATGCGTGGGTAGCATGTTCACCCCTCACGCTAATATGGAAGATTTACACTAGATCCCGCACCACCTACTGGTCTATGTCAGTGTTGTGCCCGTGCCAGCTATTTTAGGAATGTTTTTTAACAAAAAGAGGCAGAAGTTTCCTTCTAACCACCTCAGGGATGATTCACAAGAAGTGGTTAAGTTGATGAGCCATGGATCTCCCTCTTTAGGTAGTGGTTTCCTCCTCCCATGGAACACTCCTTGAAGATAGGTCTCCCTTCCATCATTATAGGGATCCTAACCTCTCCCTCTCCCTCTATATAAACAAGCCTTCTCCCTTTATGAAAGCTAGCTAAACATATATCCAAGAAGATGAACTTGGAGAGGAGATACTATATCTGAGTAATTGCTATTGAGAAGGTAGAACCAAGGAGAATCTCGTAGAGAGAGCCATGTCTGAATTCCCGACGAGCCTTTGTGAGACGCGCTCCGCTGGAACCCTGTTGGAGGAGACCGAAATGTCGAAGCTTGGTTGTACTCTTCCTTTATTTCATTAATATACTCGCCTATGATATTGGTTCCATCATTGTGTTATGATTATCTGATGTAATTGATTTAGTCTTCTTCGACTGACTGATAGTTACGAATGTGAAATAGTATGTTGTATATCGTCGTTGTTTCTTGTATGTGTGCAGGTATCCGAGCATGAAAGCAAGAAGATCGTGATTTTTCAAACCAGGAGCGAGAGACAGCCACTCTTTCCAACGACAAAAATAGCGTAGGACTTCTGGTAAGTCATCTATCGAACTCTGTCCATTCGTTAACTAGGAATAAATATTATAGCTTGTCTCATTTGTGGCTAGACCCACTCTAGGGCTAGTGGGATTGCCTCTGTCCGTAGAGGGGATTTACCTCACCAACAGTACGTTAAGTCCTTGGTAATTTTTTCTATCATTTATCACCAACGTGTATATTTTAGTTCATGGATACCTAGTAATCCTTTATGCCTAGTTCACCTTTTTTAATTTTTTTCTAATTTCTAAAATCAACTGCCCATGATAACATCTCACATGTGCATTTATTTGGCCTCATCTTTTCCTGGTTAATTGTAAATTTTAATTTACTAAAAATTGATTCACCTTTTCTCTCTTTGATCTTGCCTTAAAGGTCATCATGGTTGAATCGTCGAATTCACCTCCTTCCTCTTTTGAAGGATCTTAAGACCCTTCTCCTAAGATCCCCTGATTTCCAGTTGGACCCCTTAAATCTCAAGGCATTGAACTTGGAATTTTCATAAGTGTTAAACCTATTTCATCGTATCCACCCCATAACGATTTTCTTTCATCATTGTTTGAGGATCCTCTGCCGGAAAGTCTCGAAACGTCTGCACATTTTATAGTATTTCCTCCAAATCTGCTCTTCAAACAGATAATGGTCTTGCCTCAATAGGATTCTAGTCCTTTCGATGAACCTAGTGTTCCCCTTGCTTCTTCTCTAGTGCCATCTCACACTACTGCACACCAGTTGTTTCCTCCTAAAATGGCATCTAATGTTGATGATATTCCATTTGTGAGTGCCCCTTAGAGCACTTTACAGGAAACCACTCCAACTCACAGGACATCTCATCCATGTTTCCACCTAAAGGCTATCCTTACGTCACCACTCCTCAAGATAGAGGAAGTGGGACAGGATTACCCTTTATTCAAGTCATATCTTCACTTCCGCATGGGTATACCTCCCTTGAAAGCCTTGTTTTAGGAGCTTCTAGAGATACATCTTTATTTTAAGATCCTGTTTGGTCAATGGGAATTCCCCCATCTTCTATCCCATTCGTTTCAAATATGGATGCCATATCTCATCTTGTTGTTCAACCTACAATGACTATAGGTCAAATGATCATTTCAATAGGATCTACTATCCCCCTATCGTTATCTACGACTACTACAGTTCCACCATTGAGTGGAAAATCTATGATTTTTTTCACGCACTTCCCCTTTCGAGTGGGGAGCATCTGAACTCTAGACCCATTTTGCAGGTGGGACAACGTAATGCTAGTCTAGGTGGAACATTACTTTCGTAGCCAACAAACATTGTCATAGGAACTGCTCCATTGAGTGGTTTACCTACTTCAGTTACATTTTTCTAACAGTAGCCCCACATTCAGTATTCTCAGGTTTAGCAACCCCATCTCCAACAACCAAACGTACAATATCTATATGTTCAACAACCCAACATACCTAATCAATATTTTAAAAAACTAAATATGGATTATCGTATGCTCCTTGATTAAACATCTCACAGAAATATGGCCAACATGCCCAACATCTAGTGAGTACCTTTGTGACTGATCCTAAGTTTGGTCCTTACACCCAAACTTGTCTTAATATCCCTTTGGGTAAACCTAGTGCTCAACCCCAGCTGGGACCTCAACCTGGTACTCAGTATCAACAAATCCCTCAATACCAGCAGGCCTAACCTGGACCTCAAGCTAGACCTCATCTTCAAAAAGGACCTCATACTGGGCCATATGTCTAGCAAGGACCACAATTTCACACCCAGCAGGGGACTCATCAATAGCCCCAACAGGGTCCCTACATTAAGAAGCAGTAGCAACAAGGTCCTTACCAACCATGGAGGTAGTATACATATCCAGGTAAAAATCCGCAATATTGTGGGTAGAATATTTATCAACTAGGTTTTAACTCTCATATGGGTAACTTCCAACAATTTTTTTATCCTCACCACCCCCCCTTTCCATTTTTGGCTATGTTGGAACTGTCAGATGTGTCTAAGCTCACAAATAACCCCATCCAACATATGTTGCATTGGCTGCTAGTTCCAACCAAGATTCTAGGATATTGCCCAAAGTTTGAAGGTAAGTCTGAGGAAGAACCCCAAGCCCATGTCATGATGTACCACCTATGGTTCTCTTCCAATTCTTGGGTTGATGATTCAATTCTTCTTCATCTTTTCCAGTGCACTCTCACAGGTGTCATAGCTAAATGGTGTATTGAACTCCCTAGATGCATCTTCTTTGATTTTAAAACCTTGGCCATGGCCTTCCTCACTCACTTCCAGTTACCTGTCTTGTATGAAATCAACACCCACCTTCTCACATCATTTCAATAGTCAAATTATACCCATATTTCAGATTACATCCATGAATGGAGGCGTCGACGTCTCCTCATCAAATTCGAGATCCTCGATTAGTTGTTGACTGAATGGTTCACGAAATGTTGTGTTCCCCAAATTTCAAAAGATCTCGCCATGGGTGGTTACATGATAGAAGAGGAAGTCATTTCCTGCAATCAATATCTAGATTTAGTTTATTGCCAATTTGGAACTTTGTATTAGATCCTACCCGATGCACCACAACCTTCAACTGATCCGGCATCATCTCAATCTCCTACCACTCCTCTGGTTGATGGTGTTATTAGGTCAATGGCCCATGCTGATAGTGGTGCACCCAAGACTTCTTCAAAGCCTAAGTCCATCATTGCCACTGCACCCTCCAAACCTTTGAATAACCAAAATAATCCTGGTAAGACCTCTGAGGTAAATTTGATCCAGTCTAATGCAGCAGAAAAATACTCAAAAGGTAAGAAAAAGGGAGAAGGAAAATCCAAATCCGATAACTCGAAATAGGATTCAAATAATCTATATGCTGACAACAATTAAAAACGCAAGCCTAAATATTCTTTTTTTATATGTGATGATAACCATTACAACAAGGATTTGTCATCTCTTAAAGGGAAAACCTGGGACTCTGGATGTCTTGAAAGAACCGTTCCCATCCGATAAGATGAAAATGGTAGATCAACCCCAATCATTCGGAAGCTCCCAATTTTTTATGGCTGGCACAGAACCTATTTATGTTTCCATGCAGTCAAAATATTACCCAAATCCATCAAAACCTCCTATGGAACAAGATACTATAGATCACCTTGCCTCTTCTATACCTTCTAGTTTTGGTCCTCTCCATATTGAGAGACCTAGTAGTGATTCTATAATCTGACCACCTCCAAAATTTGTTCTTCTGGAATCGCTCTACAATCTGAACGCATGAGCTTCTCAACACTATAACATTGTAGAGGATTTATCTTAGGCACCTTCAGTGATGTCGGCATTGGAAGTCCTTCAGTCGTGTCCATCACAATGGAAGGCACTATTATCTACCATTAGAGGCATTGATCCGATGGATTCCAACCTTATTAATTTCTATCTTGACAACTTTGTTTGTCGCCTACCATCTCAGGTAGCTTTCCTTATTCAAGTTACTGTGATGGGGAAAACCATTCATAGGACTATTGTTGATGAAGGCACTTCGACCTGCATCATTTTTATCGCTTTTTGGAAAGCCATTATCTCTCCTCTATTGAGTCAGTCCCCAAACACTTTGGAAGGTTTAGATGGTAGGGGTTCTTGGCCATACAGTTTTCTCAAAGATTTTCCCATCCTCTTGGAGAGAAATACAGTGAACCTGGATGTGGAGGTGGTGGATGCCAACATGAATTATAACCTCCTTCTTGGACGTAGTTGGACCCATGCAATGGTTTGCATGTTCTCTACCCGCTTCCACGTTCTCCTCTTTACTCATCAAGGAAAAATTGTAATTGTCGATCAGCTTGCTTTCTTTTCCTTTGATTCTTCAACCAGAAACATTCCATATGTCGGGAATACATAGAACCCCTATGATAACATTGGGTCGGGAATGTTAAAAGACTCATCCCTAATGGGAATTTTTCTACTCCTGCCTCCTAATGTCTCTACTATCAACATGATATCATCTGGCCACATACCATGGATTTTTCCTAGTCCTGACCATCTTGAAAGCTTTGGTGACGTTATGCCTCTAAGCCCTGCAAAAAATTTGTATCAAAGCACCCTTCTAGATTCTGAGTTTGCCTTCGAAAACAATGACAAATTAGTTTCCTCCCTTGACACATATGTGTAGTCTCCTTGGTTTGGTTCTTGGTATTCAGGTAATCCATTGAATGATACATTCCCCACTAATGAGAGTATCATGAGGTGATTTCTATCAAAGAATCTTCGTGGACTGATGGACATCATCTCTCCTCACTTCTCCCAACCCTAGGTGAGATCTCCACCTATCTGGAATCTTGTGTTTCGTCTGTATCAATTGGCCCATTTCAGAACCCCATTTTCATTCATGAAGTGTTGTATGAAGGAAACATGGGAAATATTTCTCCCACCATTCCCATCGACATCTCAGTTACACCAGGGATTGTCGAGAATGTTCACATCGATGCATCTTGTTCTCTCGATGAAGTCAAGATTTACACCAAGATTTTTAAGGCATTCTACGATGTCTTCGCATGGTCTTACGAAGATATTCATGGCATAGACCCTAGTAGTTTAGTGCAAAAAATACCTACATATCTAGACTCAAAATGCATTCATCCACGAATTCTTCCTGTGCACCCAAGAAAGGCCACTACGATAAAGGGAGAAGTTTAAAAACTTCTCAAGGCTGGTTTTATCTACCCCATACCATTGACGGATTGGGTTTCCAATTTTGTTCCTGTTACTAATAATTAAGGGACCATCTGAGTTTATGTTTATTACCATGGTATCAATAAAACATGTCCTAAAGATAATTACCCCACTCCCTTTATAGATCAAATCATTGACGAGTGTTTTGGGAGTGATATTTTTTCTTTTATGGATAGTTTTTCTGACTATAACCAGATCAACATCGCTCCATCTGATCAGCATAAAATTGCTTTTATCTGTCCATGGGGAACCTTTGCCTACAATAAGTGAAAAATGTCAATGCCACCTTCGAATGAGCTATGTCATATGCTTTTCATGACATCAAACACATATTTCAACCATATCTTGATGACCTTCCAGCTCATTCTGTGAAATGTCAAGAACATCCTGAACACCTTAGATCAATATTTCTTCATTGTCGACATTATAACATCTGGTTAAATCCTAAAAAATGTGTCTTCTGCATCGAATTTGATCACCTCTTAGGCTTCGTGGTTTCCAATGAAGGCATTCGGCTAGATCCTCTTAAAGTCAATGACATCATCAATTTTCCTCCTCCCTCTTCTGTACATCAGCTGCAAATCTTGCAAGGGAGAGCCAATTTTCTTCATTGCTTCGTCTCGAACTACACTGATATTTCCAAATGGTTTACTTGCTTATTGAAAAGGGGAATACCATTCATTTGGGATGAAATTTCCCAAATCTCTTTTGATGCTTTAAAGAGAGCTCTTATCAGTGCCCCTTTACTATATCCTCCCAACTATCATCGTGATTATTTCCTGTATTTGATCGTCGCCAACAACACTATTGGTATGGTTCTATTTCAATATGGTGATGATGGTCAAGAGCATGTGGTTTACTAATTGAGCTTCAATATCTTCAATGTCAAGACTCGCTATGCTCATGTTGAGAAACTTGCATTGGCCAATGTTCATGTTGTTCAGCATTTCCATCATTACATTCTCTTGTGAAAGCCTATAGTGATTTCTGATTGCAACCCCGTGATTTACATTCTTACACGTCAATTTCTTGTGGGCAAGTACTCGAAATGGATTTTTATTCTCCAAGATTTTGACTTATAAATCTCTACCACTAAGTCTAAAAAATCCCTCATCTCCATTGAGTTGATTTGTGATCTTCCCACTACGGTTGATCCCACTCCTGATGAATAATCGATTCCAGATGAATCACTCTTTCTCCTCATTACTCTCAACCCATGGTATGGAGACATCCTCATTTATCTCTAGACCCAAACCATTAGATCAGATCTATCACCCTCTGAGCAACGACGGATTCGTTACCTGTCCCAACCTTACCGTACTGTTGGAGAAACTTTGTATTGCACTAGTGTTGATTCCATCCTCCGTCAATGTTGACTCTCAAGGAAGCTAAGAAAACTCTTAATGACTTCTACTCCAGGGTCTATGGTGGTCATATGTCCAGTTACGCCACTGCCCATAAAAATTTTTACGTAGGATATTTTTGGTCTTCTATCTCCAAGGACTCTATTCTTGCTATTTGAAAATGCCATCAATGCCAAATATTTTCTTGAAAAGAACATGCCCCACCCTCACCCTTCCACCTAGTTGTGACCACCGGGCCATTTGCAAAATGGGGCATTGATTTCATAACTTGTAACCCTCACTCGATTGGGGGGAATGTTTATAGTATCGTTGTCATTGATTATTTTACAAATTGGGCCGAGGCGATGCCTACATATAATAATGAAGGTCAAACTGTGGCACAATTCCTGTTTAATCATGTCATAGATCGGTTTTGTGTCCAAAAATCCATTACCACAGATCATGGCTCTCATTTTAGAAATCATATGATGACAAAGCTTACTGCTTAGTTGGGGCTACATCATGATAGCTCCACTCCATATTATCCACACGTAAATGGCCAAGTTGAAGTTGTTAACAAATTTTTGGTAACAATGCTTCAACGAACCATTGGGAGACAAAAACAGGATTGGTATCTCATGCTCTTCTTAGCTCCTTGGGCTTGCTGAAAATTGGCTAAGTCTGCTACTAGTTTTACACCATTTCAACTGGTGTATGGTCTGGAAGCCACACTCCCGGTCGAGTGTGAGATTCCTTCTCTGAAGCTAGGAATTGAGCCACTCCCTGATACTTCACCAGAAGAGGAATGTTTTCTTTACCTTGAGCATCTCGATGAGACCCGAATACTTGTTTCTTCAATCATTAAAGAAAAAAAAATACGATTTAAGGCTTAGTATGACAAATGTGTCAATCCTCGTGTTTTCTCTGAAGGTGAAATGGTCCTACTCTATGATCAAGCCCACGAAAAATTGGGAGTTGGGAAGCTCGAGCCAATGTGGCATGGGCCCTATATTGTTCAACATGTATTCGAGAAAGGTACCTATGAGCTAGTATATTATAAAAGTAATCAATTGGCTGAGCCTCGGAATGGGCTCTATCTAAAAAAGTATTATGCTTAACCATAACTATGTTACTTTGTAAATTAGTGTGTTATTTGTGTGCTTGTTTTCTTTGTATATATGGTTCATCTTCTTACCTTGTGTTCCACTTGGTTTTTAGATGTCAGCAAACCATTATTTCAGTTTTGCTGATGGTGCCAGTCGTAGCACACAGAATCTATCTTCCGCAGCATGGGAAATTTTTTCCCCTGATAGTGAGTTTGTAAATTTGCAAGGTATTTGTGTAGGCCAAAAAAATAATAATATTTTTGAATATAGTGTCGTTATCGAACTATTATCTAACATGATGGCTCTGAGTATCAGAGACTTAGTTGTCAACCAGGACTAGCAACTCGTTGTGTTACAATTTAATGATCATTATTCAATTATGAAACCTCATAATTTTCACATGTATTTACGTGTTTGATTACCGGAAAGAAATTTTGATACATTACATATCAACACATTCCACGCATTTGAATACATTAATAGATACATTATCAAAATATGTTCTAGATAGAAATCTGCGTCATATGTAAACACCAATACATCATCATGATACATGAACACTTGGTAGCTGTAGAAACATGCATATGTGTGTGTATGTGTGTGTGTGTGTGTGTTTGTGTGTGTGTATATATATATATATATATATATATCAAGTTTTTCAGAGTTTGTTATATCAAAATATCAAAAATATTGTGTTCCAAGAAACAATGGCTCTGTGAGTCTACATCATTGTAAGAAACAAAAAACTAAAGGTTGCTATCTTCCCACATGATGCTCATGATAGCATGTGAATTCTCAAATCACTCGCCAGAGTAAGTGACACAGTCATCCTGGGAACCCCATGGTATGCCTCTAATAGCGGAGTGGGATCTCGTCAAAGTTTGTGTATTGTGATATGCCCCTGGTCAGGCCTATCATATTATGCTCCATATCTGCTACTGGATCTTCCCCCTCCTCATAGATAGCATCCTCGACCTGGTGTACCACTCTCCTGGTAGTCTGAGACATATCGGTTGGTCTTAATAATATTTCATCTACAATAATCATAAGTTTAGATCTCGTAATGCATACCAAAAACATTAAAAAGTAAAAAATCCAAAAAGCACTGTTTACCTTCATTAGACAACCGTTCATCTGGCGGAAGAGGTATATTTGGGTTTTCTATGAATTAAATGCCTGCATATGTGTATTCCTCAACCACGATCTTCTAACGGCGTAGCCAGCTGAAGAACGCAGTTAGGAAATGCATATGTTGGCCCCTCCCTGATGGGGCATGAGTTTGCACCATCTCAACAGCCTCGGGTCCCTTGGGGCTGGATCATGGATATCCAAATATTGATACTGAAATAGAGGAACCCTCTCTATAAAGAAGGAAACGAAGATGGACCCATACCCAAACTATTTCAGCCGGCATGTTTTTCACTTGGTCAATTGGCTTTTCATATTAGCTAATAACCCCTTTGCACCAGTTAAACATAATAGGAGCCAAATAGTCCATCGCATACTGGAATTGAGACTTTGTTGCTTCATGCAATTCCTAGGCTCTAGCCACTCAAGCCATGCAATTCAATATTGTGTGCAAGGGAAGATTTTCGATAGGGGATATCTCTACCTTCCCCTATGAGTTTTTTTAGCACTGGGACAATGTCTCTGAATGATCATACTAGTACTCTCACCTCCAGCACAAGCTCCAGAGAGTTGGATTCTCACCCCTCTCTTGGATAACCCTATAATGAAATATATTTCTATGACATCCAACTCAAGTTCCTGGTCTCCAATTATGAATATTTGGCGATCCACATTCCATAGCCCAATCAAATATTCAAGTAGCTCCAGCTAAGCTCTCAACCCTGATGTTTGGAAGAATTTTAGAAGTCCACAATTCCGCAATGAATTTACATAATTTGGGTCCTAGAGTGCTTGGTTTTCTTCCAACTCATGGCCTCTTTCTTTCCATTCAATGGCCATATTCGCTAAAATCACCTGCAAAACATGTTTAATTGACATTTTAGGAGCTTTCATCGAAGCAGTTTTTTAAATGAACCTTTAAAAGTGGGTTGATTTATTCTTTCAACTTATTTCCCGCGATCAGTGCATCTATCTGAATTAAATCGTCTTTGATGGTGTGCTTCCCTAACGGGCTAAGAGTGACTAGCGCAGGTCCGACGATCAAACCCACGTTAATCATGATCGAAATTGAAACTTGAAATTCTCCACCCTATCTCTAAATTTCTAAGCTAAACTACTTAAGAATGGAATTAAAATGAAGCAGAGAGTTTGAGCTCGTACTTGTAGTTGAAGTATTTTTGAACAGTGTCCTGGATCAACCGCACCGTTGATCTGATGTTCGAAGGGAAAAGGGGCAAAATGTGCTTCACAATCTACTCAAAATATAATGGTGAAAAGGAATTTACTTTTTTTCTATTTATATATTTTCGAAGATATTTTCACCATTATTTTATTATTTGTCCTTGATATCAATTATTTTTGTTTTTTTTTGTGCAGTAACAGGATCTTTACACTAACGGTGATTATTTTTTATGCAAACAAGTTTTATTTTATATATTTTTTGGACTCAGTAAAAAATAAATGAAAAGGAACCCCCTTGTAGTCACCTTTCAGCCCTTTTCCGATTCTCGAAAAAATAAAATATTGTTGAGTACTTATCATTTAAAACTCATTAAATTAAATGAATTGATGTGGTCTCAGTATATGTTTACGTATTTTTCGGGCTAAGATTTACTATTTACAAAAAATGAATACCTTGATTGAACATGGTCAAGCGGTTCTCTGAGATATTGCTTTCTACCTTTTTCGATTCGAGGGATGATTTAAAAAAAGGGACATGATGGAGTTTTCTTTTTTGTTTCTTTTAAAACTCCCTAAACATGAAAAATACATTGATTTATCCTTTCATCGGACTCGTTAAAAATTAAACCACGAAAGACTTGTCAACATGACAGGACCGAGTTCCTCCTTCCTAGGTCTTGTTAAAATTACTAGGATGGATTCATTCGAATAATGAACTTGTACGCTGAGCATATTCTATCCTCTTCACGTTCGATATCAAAAATAAAGAGGTAATTGTTAGCGATAACAGGGGAAAATTGAATGTAAACATCCTATGTGTATTTTTCGGCAGATTGTCACTCTTGAACATGACACTTGTCTGCAGTTCGTGTCGGGTTGGGGATATCCTTCATTAGTCACTTTTTCTTAGTTGGTTTGGTGAATCCATTCACCTCTCATTTTATTACCATTTCTATGATCATGACCTCTCATCCTATTTCAGTCAAATGTTGCCACACTCCAAAGGCGTGTCGCCGATATGTTCAAGAGAAGTATTTTTTGTCAAAATAAAGCATCCTTTCCTTGTCTGACCTTCTCTGTTACAGTCCTGAATCACTCCTATCATCTTGAGATATTTTTTTTTTTTGTGTCGATGACGTGGGAATCATTATGGCCCTCCTTCGATGGATCACTTCTTGTCGACCTCAACTCATTATCTGGGAAGATGATTTAGAAACTCCTTTTCAGTACCTTGGAGCTTGCATACCTCAATAACAAGTTCTTTATGTTCGACGACAAGTTCACATCGCTAGCCTTCGATCGAATGATTATACAAGTGTTCGAATTCAACACATTTATTCACACATGTGGATTGTGTTGTTATACCTTGAGGGCCATCATCATTATTGGTGGCTTCTCTCGTGCATGTTAATGGTTCTCATCATTGATTGGTAATCAAGTAATTTCTACAATGTTTGACATCACCTCATCTATTCACATGGTTAGATTCATACATAGGGTAATTTGAGGTCGAGACGAAGACCCTGGATCACATTTTTTATTATCCAAGCTGCGTGGAGTTTTTGAGTATTCATGATTGTACACATGATCCTTTATATACAGAAGGCTTCGACCATATCGTGGATCCATTTCCATGATCTCCTTCAGACGAATGGCTATGACCATGTTGTGGGTTCATGTGTTATTTGATTCCTATTTAGAAATGTCATATACTGTATTTTGTTTGATTTGGAAACTTTCCTAGCGGTAATCTGAGTTGTTTTCCTTGGTTCGTAAATCATTTCACCCATCACTCTGCGTTCTGCCTTCATGCTTTAGGGGGCATATGTTACACAGTAATTTTTCACCCTTCTCGCTTCTCGTCCCTAATCCTGAAGTTCCCTATGACAGGTCATGTGTAGTATATCCACCTGCAAAAAATACACAAAGATATCCCCTGAAGAATCAAAGAAAGTTGCCTTGAAAGATCACTAGAGAAACTTGTTCAAAAACCTAAATTTCTATGTCAGCGCACTTCCCTAGTGCCCTGCCCGTGCTGATGGTAGGTTGACATTTCTAGCCTAGTGCTGTCAGCACCCTTTTTTTGGAAAAACTGTGATGATCCATTTCTGGCAGTGTTTCCTCAAAATGGAGGAGAAGCTTCAACCCTTGAAGCTCCAGGGAAGCAATTTGGTTGTTATTCAGTGGGGATATGGTCAAGCTCTCATATTTTAGAGCTTTGATCTTATAAATGAGGGTTTATCCCTTAGAAATTAGTCCTTCATCCTCCTTTCATGGGCTCCCAACCTCTTCTCCCTTCCTATAAATTGATCCACATCCTTCCACTGTTGGTTGGTCATTGTTAGGCTAGTATGATCATTCATTCCCTTTACACTCTTGTATTTTGATGACGCCTAAGCTATTTGGGATAAGGAATGCTTTAAATCTTCGGTGAAGGACTCGTACATCACCAAAGGGAGGCTTCCGACATCAAGTCTTGGGTTGTAAGCTTTCTCTTTTATATTCATTAATAAAGCATATGATGTTTCCTTTCAATAGTTGTCTAATCATTTGCGCAAATAGTCTGATGTTCCTTAATCTGTTAGATAGTTGATGTTCATGAATATTATGTATTGGATTATGTTTGTTGTTTCCTCTTGATCTCCTATAGGTAATTGTATGCCATAGTGATGAACGAGATTGAGGGATTTTGGATCAAGGGCACCATCAAAGTGTTCAAGCATATCATCAAGAAAAGGTAACCCTATCTCCTTTCTTGTCTCATTTTGAATATTAGCTAAGGAAGCTTTCATTATAAAGTCTCACAAGTTGCTAGACCCACTCTAGGGCTAGAGAGATTGCCTCTATCCACATAGGGGATGTATCTTCACAACAATTGGCCAACACAGGATGGCTTCCACCTTCTCAATATATATAACTATCCCTTCCTTAGATATCACATGACCCAAATATTGGATTTTATTATGAAAAAACTCACATTTATGAAATTTTTCATACAACTGGTTTTCTCGTAAGGTTCATAGTAAAATATCCAAGTGTTTCTTTTTTTCATTTAATTTTTTATGGTATATTAGTATTTAATCAATGAAAATTAACACAAAATTGTCCAGAAAAATTTACTAAATACATTGTTCATTAAACACATAAACATGGTTGGTGTGTTTGTGAGCCCGAATAGTAAAACTATAAACTTATAGTTTCTATATTGGATTCTAAATGTTATCTTCAACATTTCTTCTTATTTGGTTCTCAATTTATGATACCCAGACCGAAGGTCTATTTTAGAAAATATAGTTTCCCCCTTAACTTGGTCAAAAATGTCATCAATACGATGTAAAGGGTACATGTTCTTAACCATTAACTTGTCTCGCTACTAGTAGTCAATACATAACCTCGATATTTCATCCTTTTTATTAATGAAAAGAACTGGTGCACCCCATGGGGATACACTTTGTCTAATATACCCTTTATTAAACAATTCCTAAAGTTCAATTTCAGCTTTGTGAGTTCATCTATCATCATTTGGTATGGGGCTTTGGACACGAGTGCTGCACTTAGAACCAATTCTATGGTAACATCTATCTCCCTCTTTGGATTTAATCTTGGAATATCATCTCGAAAACATCTTGAAAATATCTTACTAAAATAAAATCATTTATTGACTTGTCTATTCCATTTTTGGATTGATTTTCCAATTTAGCATTAAACAATAAACACCCCTTCTTCATTGGTTTCTTCAACTATACTATTGATATTTTTCGTAGTGAAACAAGCCTAAAAATACCTCGTATAACTTGTGGGTCACCACCATCAGCCATACAAGTAATTATTTTCTCAAGACAGTTAACTATTACTTTATGACCTTCTATCTAATCCATGCCATCAAAACATCATAGGACCCCAATGGAAGCATATTCATATTTTTTGTATTTTCTTTCTCATTTAGCATGGTTGGGAAATATTTTACCTAATAGGAAAATCTCCTTTTTTCTCTTGTTTCTAATTGAACCACCTAGGGGTTATTAAATTTATCAGTCACTAAATTACAATTTTCTATGACTTTATGACTAATGTAACTTAAGCTAGCATCAAGGTCAATTAATATTGAAACATATTGGTTTAAATAGTACCTTCTAATTCTATTGTAGTAGATTTATGCTCCACCTATCATTCCTCTAGATTTGGCTAATCTGTAGAATATTTCTAACTACATAATTAACAGTAGAGGCTTCTTGTATTCTCTAGAGCTACTAAACCAATCACGTGTTATAAGCAATATTTCTTAGCAAATGAGATTCTCGACACCTGCAATACTTCAATCAATATCTATCCCTTTTGGTTTCTCGTTTACTGGGTTTAGTTGGCTTGGACCCATTATGGATTTCTATTTGATATTTTTTGGGTTGACCATTATCTTTATCGAAATTTATATTTTGACCCCCTTTTCTACTTTGTCAGTTCTATCAGCCCTTCCCTCTCACATTTTTCAATGTGTTCTCCTTCTTCTTATTCCACCAAGTTTCTGAGCCTTCACTTCTCTTTTTTTTCTATCTAATGAAAGATCCTATATTTTCAGATAACCTCATCCATGGTATTATGTTTATCGTCTTTAATTCATTCTTTGAAAGAGATTGGTAGACCGCTCAAAAATCGTTGAATATTCACCTTTTCTTCTTTAATATAGGGCACAAAAGTAACGGATGCGTAAACTTATTTAACTAGAGTGGCATGCTCTTTTCTACTGGTTAAGTCAAAAAATTCGAGTTTGTAGGCTAAGTAGAATTATGCATGAGTTAATATCTAAGATCTAGAAATCTAGTTGAGTTATTGTTAATTGAACACATTTAGCTCAACTCTAGTCATTAGGTAAGTCAATTTAAGGTCGGTTGAGTAGTTATGACTGTTGTGAGCTCACCGATATCTTAGTTAACTAGTCAATGAGATAAAAATAGACCCAGTCATGCATGAAATTTGAATTTCCTAATTGAGTGGATGGAAAAGGAACATTTATATTTATAATCATATATTATTGAGTGTAAAATCATTTTTTAGTTAGTAGATGATGAATTCCCATTAGATTTGTTCGAGAAAGGAGTGAATTTCCCTCTTTCTTAGGAGCTTAATTCCTTCAAGATTCTGCAAGGAATTACGAGGTCAACTGAGGAATGAATTGTCTAAGTGTGGACCATAACAAGTCAGGAAGTGGGGGAATAGTTTTAGATTGCAGGGTGTGCTTCAGAGTTGAATCAAGACATTGTAATTGTTTCGCTTTCTCATATGAATTAATGTAAAGGAGTGGAGTGGCTTTTCCCAGTTGGGCTCCCCTATAAAATCATTTTGTTCCACGTGTTTTGATGGTTGCATGTCGTTTCATGTGTTTCTATGTGTGCTTCCTTTCCTTAGAATAGTAGAATAATTTGTTGTCTCTTGATTTCATTTTGATTTCATTAGCAATGGAAAATTTATTGTAATTTTCTACATGGTATCAAAGCCTTGAAAGTCGACATAGAAACCTTGTAACATCTCTTCTCTCAGAGAAATTTTTATTTGTAGATTTTTTGGTGTAGGTTCTCTTCAATCCAGTAAAAATTCCTTTCAATGGATTAAGGCATGAGTATGCATTGGGGGCCACCTCGAATTTTTTTCTAGGAAATACATGATGGAAGTTGTCGTAGAAAAAAATGAATTATCAGAATATACTCAAACTAATATTCCAAAAACAACAACATCAGATGAAAAAACACTTGCTGAGTGGAAGAAAGAAACATCAAGGGCTAGGAGGATTATTTTGGAGGGTGTCATAGATCATGTGGTTTTGAACTTTTATAGAAAGGAGACTCCATTCGCAATGTGGAAAACTATAACATATCCATTCTAGAGAAGAAGTGATTCTAGGAAATTGGAATTAACAGATATACTCAGGAGCATTCGAATGTAGAAAAATGAAACCATTTCACAATACCTCTCCAGATTCACTCAAATTCAAGATGAATTTGGAGGAGTAGGATAAAATGTGCCATTATCTAATCTTGTGAGCTTAGCACTCCTGGGCCTTCCGAAATCCTGGCAAAGTTATCTGCATTCAGTTAATGGAAGAGGAAAACTATCATATTGTGGGAGATTTTGGTTTGATTTGGTGCAGGAGGAGATCAGAAGAAACACTAAAGATGGTGTCACATCCATTGCATATGAGGAAGAAGAAAATGCTCTAGTTGGAAAAGGAAAGAAGGAAAGAGGCAAGGTAGAATCTGGCTAGAACAATGGCAAGAAGAAGGACCTTAGTAAAATAAAATTATTTCATTGTCATGAATATGGACACTATGCAACCAAGTGTCCTCATAAGAAATCTAGCAAGGAGCCTAGAGCAAGAGTAGGAGGAGATGCTCTAACATCTCAATTCGAGTTAGATTTAACCCTCTTTTCTTGCATGGCATGCATAGTAATATGGAGTGATACATAGAATATGGTGCCTCATATCATATGACAAGAAACAAGGAATTCCTCAGTACCCTAGAGGAGAAGGATGTCAAATTCCTCATTTAATTTGTAGATGATGGGAGGTATAGTACCAGAGGAATTGGTATTTTCACCTTTAATAATGATTTAGGCTCCCACATTCACTTGAAAAATGTAAGGTATTTTCCTGGGCTAGAGAAAACATTGATTTTTGTAGTTGTATTGGAGGACAAAGGTTATGATGATGTGTTGAGTAAGGGAAAATATTTTCTGAAGCATGTTTCTACTGTACAAGTGAAATAGATTGGAGTTAGAGTGAAAAATATCTACAAGCTAGAGGTATATTTTTCCATGCATGAAACCATGCCTTTAGGAGTGATGTGGGGTGATGTAGAGTGTTGGAACAGGGTCCTCTATAGCTGTGAATTTTGTACAATTTTGTATATTTTTGGTATTAATTATTCTAACGCAGGGGTTTTAGGGTGGGTCAAAGCCCCGAATTCTCTATAATGGTTCAAAGGGTAGACCAAGAGTCTGCAAACCATGGTTTGCGAACCACTAGAAGCGTAGGCTAAGTCGATATAAATAGATGAACATTTTGAGTCCAGAGGTAGGAAAGAATTAAGTCTAATGCTAAGTGCAAATTGTTATATCTAGTTTGGGGTTGTTAGGTAAGGACTCTTGTTAGCTGTGTGCATGGAGATCCTCAGTACTGCTATGTGCAGACCCTGTTGGCTGTGTGCAGAGGTGGTGTTAGATTATAACTTGGTTTGAATGGTAATATATACAGATATAGTTGAAGTATCTCTATGTGATCAGGATCTGTTGTGTTATTATTGATGTGAACCTTTGGAGTCTTTTCAGAGCTACAAATACATTTATGTTATCTTCTTATGTTGCAATTATATCTGTGTTATGCATATGTATATCTGTGATCTGTCTTAGCTGCAAGTATAAGGGTTCTATGATGGTTTCTATTTAGCTATGAATACATCTGTTATAGGTTGTGTTTTATGATATCATAATTGATATACGCACGTGGATGCGAAGGTATCAAATAGATTCGAATAGCTTTGTTGTGGTTACTAACTAAATATATTGTGAAAGCCTGTGAATAGACCTGTGTGAACCTAGTAGGTTGCAAACTTGGATCTTCTTGACTAACCTGCTCTCTCTAAGGGTGCAGAAACCTAGTTCCAACACCCTCGCATAATGCCTCAGGTGAGACTTTGGCCTGCGCAAGTAGGTCACCACCGAAAGGGCCAACAGTATAGGGGTTTGTTAGAAAACCTTAACCTCTGAACCTGGGTCAGGACCCCTCAAACCAACAAATGGTTTTGTTGCCAGGACCAGGAGCATTTTGAGAGAGAGATCATGTAATGCCAAGGTAACATTGGAGACCTCAGAGGATAGAAATTGAAGAATGGTTTGGAAAACATGTTCAGGAATTTGACGTAAAAGAGAATCGCAGCACGAGGTTGATGTCAGAGAAGTGGAATAATAAGTACGTTTTAACTAAAGTGTACAAAATTTTCTTTGTAACATTTGTGAACAAGCTTTAGGAGTGGCTGGCACGGCTCGTATATTTCCAGACGTGTTGGAAGGATGAGCGGGTTACACAGTGGACTCCAAAGTTGATCCAGCAGTTAGAAATAACTAACAGTACCATCACTCGTATGGTATATTACTGGGTGGATAGTGTGCTGGGAGGATTTGTGATGGAGTTTGCAATCAATCAGTTCGTGTCCTATTCTGAGGTAGAGCGGAGGTTCTTCAAGGGTTTTTGGGGTAAGTTTTTGAAAACATTGCCATTACTGATTAAAATATTATTGTGCAAAAAGGGAATTCTGTGTGGCCATACGGAGTGAATGAGCTCTAATCAGAGTGAGGGTAAAACCCGAAGCAGCAAGTACTACAAATTCAATCAAGAAGGGGACAGATCTGTTTACATCCCATTAAGAGAACCGACTACGCACGAAGGAAATAGCCTTCCTACAACACCACCTTTGAATCCACATAAGGGTAAGAACTCATCTAGACCGCCTCCTCCTCTGCTGCCACCCCCAGAAGTAGATATGGTTGTGCCCATGAAGTTACCCACCTTCAAGGGTGTAGGAGACGAAGATATGGACCGATTCTGGTTTGTCGCAGAGTCAGTATGAATTGCGCAGAATGTGGACAGTGATGTTGTAAAGAGGGCACAACTATCCCTCACCTTCGAAGGAAGAGCCCTAGATTGGTATATGGGATACGAAGCTCAGCATGCGAATGCGACCATTCAATAGGTTAAAAATGCCCTAAAACATCAGTTTTAGAAGCCTAAGTCCTACTCTCAGATAGTGAATGACCTAAAATATTTCAAGCAAGGGCCCTCTGATTCTATATGGGAGGCTGACCAAAGGCTAAAGAAGGTGATGAAAGAAGGGGGATTTCTATATGATGATAGATAGCACAAGGAAAGGTTCATCACTATGTTACTGCCTCACCTGCGGATACCTATGGGTCAGCAAGCCATTAAATCGCGGGAAAAATCTTTGGAGATTGCTATGAAGTTAGAAGCCGTGCCAAGAGATGATACCCAGTTGGGAGTACAACAAATCCAAGGGCAGTTGGAGCCTATGCACATGGAGATCCAGAACCTGTGAAAGGACCGAGGATAAGAAGCTAACCTAGGCATATGGTGCATACAATGTAGGGTATTTGGCCATACCAATGATCAGTGTCCATTGCTGACATACTACCTACAGGTTGGGGGACCCAGTCCGTTGCGCCCTAGGGAGACTATGGGACCAAGTGGAAAAATTTTATGGTGTGATGATTGTCACGTAACTAGCTTTCATGATACTAACCACTACCCTCATCTGGGTGTGTATGTTCCAGAACTAAAGCAAAAATGGTGCCAGTTTTTCTGATTAGTAGGACATGATGAATAGAACTGCTGAACTGATGATTTAATGATAGACTAGGGAAACCTATATAAGGTACAAGCGGACCCTTCTTCACCAAGATCCCCCTCAGGCATAGGTGGCTCCCCAGCGAGGGGCAGGGGAGGGGGCAGAGGTGGAAGCGCAGGTAGGGGAAGAGGACAACTGATTTTCTATAACTGTGGAGAAGCGGGGCACTTTGCAAGGGACTGTCCGAACCCTGCGCGATAATATTGCAGGTATTGTAGACACTGGACCATGTGATCGAAGACTGCCTAATTATGATCACAAAAATGTAGGAAAAACAACAGACGCCTACGTAAAACTGAAAAGGGTTAAGGCTGAATCGCATGATGAAGGACCGAGAATTAATTTCATAACATGCAGCAACATGGCCACTAGAGGAGTTGACGAGAAGGCTGTAGCCAAACTGCTTATCCGAAAAGCAGCGGTCAAGCAAGAAGGCTTGGACCTAGAGAAGGAGAAGGAAACCTTCATCGCAGCCCACAATGACTTTACAAAGGATGAGGTGTCTACTTCCAAGACTCCAACGCACCTAAAAATGGACGACGAAGCAAAACCATTTCTACAAGCATGTATGAATCTGATGCGCAATCAAAAAGTGGTCGAAAATATTCAAGCACTAATAGATAGCTGCATAGATAAATCTAACCCCCTCACGGAAGTTAAGGACCTGAATAAGCTGTACAAGCATAAGAAACTCACTGGTAGGGAAATGTGGCTAACAACACAGATTGGTGACTATGAAATGGATCAGGTTATTTTGGACCTGGGATCAGATGTGAATGTATTGCCTAAGAAAACTTGGCAATGAATGGGAGAGCCCAAGTTGGAATGGTCCACTATCCAGCTACGCATGGCCAACTAGCAAAATATCATACCATTGGGAAGACTGTCAAAGATCATGGTAGATATCACAGGAGTTAAGGTCCAGGCCAAATTTGAGGTGATTTAGATTGTAGAAGATGCGGATGCCTATCCTGCGCTCCTAGGATTAGATTGGGCCATAGATATGGGAGGTATCATCAATCTAAAGAAAAGAAGCATGGTGTTTGAAATTGAAGGTACACAGGTGATAGTACCATTAGACCTTACGAAAGGAGAATGGTATACAGAGCCGGTGTGCGAAGAAGAGGATGTGGATCACATCTATAAGTTAACTGCATGTGATGAATATTAGCTCAATCCTACGGCTGATGGTGTGCTTTTCTGGGAAAAAGATAGCGAATTTTTCTCTGACTCCGATGGGGAGATGGAAAATTGGCAGAATGATGTATCTGCGCTAAGATGTCTTAGAATCACAAAGAACATTTGATGCATCTCCTCAGAGGTAAGAGAACTACCCTAATTTGATGGTTCTAGTAGTATTAAGGAGTTTTTGCAAGCATTTGAAGCTGAGGTTCTGAGAGAGCGAAGGCTATGGGCCCTTAATCTAGCCATCCACGCAACATCTGCGAGGTGGTGGGACACGCATAAGGGGGTGTTCCAGGATTGGGAAGAGTGCTGGGATATGATGATCCTGTGATTTGAACCTCCTGTTCACTTGTGCATAAAGACATTCCTTGGCCCAGGGGACCATCGCAAGCATTTGTTCGCTTGGATGGAGAAATGATGTGACCAAACTATAGAAGAATGCATTCAGCTGTTTATTCATGCCTTAGGACCAATTCCCACCGCATGGTATTAGATGCGGAGCGACATCAGTGCACCCGCCACTGGGAAACATTGAAGAATGAGTTTGTAGGGACATTTGGGTTAGTAGGTGGAACGAAGGTGCTTGACGAAGCTCTACAAGAGATAGATACCTTAGTATGTGATGAATCACGCCCTTACACAACATTTAGGGAACCAACATGGGAAACGCAGATGCAGGATATTTTCAACTATCGCAATTTAGTAATAGAAGAGTGTGATGAAGATCCACGAAATGTCTCTATCCTGGAGTTGGAGGTAGTGCACACAGTTGCTAGACCCCCACTACAAACTGTCGATGTTACTAAGCCCCTGAAGCTACGAGAAGTCAACATTGGCATGGAAGAGCAACCTAAGTTGGCTAAAATTGGGGATTACTGGGATGATGATATAGTAGAAAAAGTGGCAGAATTTCTCACAGAATACCAGGACTTATTCTCAACAAAGTTCTCAGAACTCGAGGGGATTACAGGGGACCTAGGGGTCATGCGCATCACTTTAAAACCAGATGTGTGCCTTATAAAGTAGCGTCCTTATCGGCTAAACCCTAAGTATAAGAAAAAGTTTAAGGAAGAAATGGATAAAATGCTCATCATTGGTATCATCAAACCGATTGAACAGTCAGACTGGGTAAGTCCGATGGTGGTTTAGGAGAAAAAGAAAAAGGGGGAGATATGAATCTATGTTGACTTGTGCAAATTGAATGATGCCTGTGTGCATGATCCCTTTCCCACACCCTTCTCCGATGAAATTCTTGACAACGTAGGTGGGCAGGAAGCCTACTCATTTACAGATGGGTTCTCGGGCTACCATCAGATCAGGATCGCACCTGAAGATCACAGCAAAACTACGTTCACTACTGAATGGGGGTCCTTTCAATAAACTATCATGCCATTTGGGCTCAAGAATGCTCTTGCCATATTTTCGTGGGTGGTGGTCGCAGTATTCAAAGATTTGATCCACAAGTTTTTGGAGGTATATTTTGATGACTCGATTGTCTTTGGATTGGTGAAGAAGCACGTCTAGAACCTGTGCATGATGTTGGATGCCTGTAGAAAGCACCAGATTTCCCTGAATATCAAAAAATGCATATTCTGCATACCTTTCAGAATCTTTCTTGACCATATAGTTTTTCAACAAGGACTGATGGTTGATCTTGCCAAAGTCACAGTTATCATAAACCTGGCAGTTCCTACAACTGAGAAATATTTTCATTCGATCCTCGAACATACAGGCTACTACAGAAAGTTCAGTCAAGGGTATGCGCTGATCACAGTGCCTATGGAAAAATTTCTTGAGAAGGATGTTTCATTTTTTTGGGATGACGAGTGTTAGAAGAACTTCGAGCTACTCAAGGAGAAGATGGTCTCTGCGCCTATTCTCATCTTTCCTGATTGGGCGAAGGTGTTCCATGTTCACGTAGAAGCACCAGGGATCACCCTGGGAGCAGTCCTTATTAGCTTGGAGACGAAGACATTGATCATCCTGTTGCGTTCGCTAGTAGGAAACTCTCTGGTGCGAAGTGCAACTACTCCAATATGGAGCAAGTGGGATTGGCCATGGTCTATGCATTACAGAAGTATCAGCATTATCTGTTAGGAGGGCACTTAAAAATTTTTACAGATCTCTCGGCTTTGAAGTGCCTAGTGAATAAGCCTGTGTTGGGGGGGGGATCTGTCGATGGCTACTACTCTTTCAGGAATATGACTTTGAGATCATTGTCAAGCTGAGGAAGTTGAATGCTAGGCTAGACCCCCTATCCTGAATCGAATGTGGCAAAGAACCGACCAATCTCGAAGAGGGATTGCCTGATGCGGAGCTGTTCGCCATTAAATTAGTTAATGCGCACTTTGCCGACATCATTCAGTTCCTGACTATGGGAATGGCACCTGTGGAATATTTGGTACAACAAAAGAAGGAGTTGGTAACCCGCACAGTAGATTTTACCATCATTGCAGGTCATCTCTATAATATGGGAGTTGAAGAAGTGCTGCGAAGATACATTTTGGAGCATGAAAGGCACGCTATCTTAGCAAAAGTTCATGAGGGTGTGGTGGGAGGTCACTACACAGGGAAGGCCATAGCGCAAAAGATCTTGAGAGCTGACATATTGTGGCCTAACTTGCATAGTGACTCTCGTGACTATTGCAAAGCCTGTGATATGTGCCAACAAATAGGAAAGCCATCACGTAGGGATGAAATTGTAATATGCCAAAATAGGGATTGCACAGCAAGCCTACTAAAATAACGCACTTCTGAGAATTTAGTGCACTGAAAAGATTTTGCAGCTCCTGGATCCCTTAGACTAGCTCATCTAAGATCTAAATCCAAAAAGAGAGCAAAAACAAATCAAACTAGGTGGGTTAAACAGATCTCCCACAACTTAGTCTAGCTGAAAATCACCCAAAGAGAAGGGCTGCAGCTATATGAAAAGACTGCTACAGAAAATAACGCAGATCCACTGAAGAAAATAAATAGGCTGATATGGAGGTTCAAATATAATATGTATAACAACAAATCAGATTTACATTACAGCTCATACATTGTACAAGAGAAAGAATGAGACTATACAGGAAAAATCCTCATAAATGAGGCGCTACAGCCATAGAAAAAGTCTGCATGAACTCAACAGTGTTATTTTATAGGGGTTGAAGCAGTAGTATAATATAACTCAGATCTAGAGTATATCTATACATAAAAATATAGATCTAATACAGATCTATGTACAAGAAGAGCTCATATATACATTCCCTTTAGGGTTTTGTGCAAATCATGAAGCACAGAGAGTACATCCGAGATCTAGAGTTGCAGATCTGCAAAAATATTCAGAAATTACTGAATCATATGACATAACAGCAGATCAGATCTGAAACATACATGGATTGGTTGGTCAATCCATGGATCACCACAGTGATAGGGAAGATCCTAACACCGGAGATCTCTCCTCCAATATGCAGACAAAACACCCTGCAACTGCAACCTTGCAAATAATGCAGTCCAGGGAGAGGAACTGCACTATAGGCTCTGAGAATGATTTGGCCTGATGCAAAATTCTAGATCTGAAGCTCAATCAGCTAATGCACTCTTCCAGGAGGTTAAAATACACACTCACTGAGAAGAGGCACTAGTAAAATCTATATCTGAGCAGATCTAGTGTCTTCTACTTGCTGCAACCCACAAGGAAAACCCAACCCTCAACAGGATCAGCGTTGTAGGTGTAAGGTGAAGCTTGGCCCAAGCTTGATAGTGGACAATATGGAACAAGTCTCCTCTAAGAGCTTCTCAAGGAAGGAGGTGGGAATCTTAAATAGGAAAACCCATAGAGGAGTGTCTAAACAGACAGTACCTTCAGAGAATAATATCTTCAACAACCCCTTCATGTTGTTCTCCTCTTCCTTTTATAAGATTGGAGTCTTGTCAAAACCCTAAAACACTTCATTAGTTTATCCCCTTTCACATGTAGAACCCCCATCTAGAACTGTGTTGTGCCTCAAGGAGGTTCAATGCATCTAGACTACGCTTTGGATATGATCAAGGTTGACTTGGTCAAGTGATCAACCTCTTTCACACTCAAGTGTGTTTTATAAAATGGCCCAGATTTAGCCATGTTCACATTGGGCATTGATTTATTTTGTTATTTTCAGGAGTTTTACATGTCCTCCTTTACATTTTATTCATCAACATGAAATGCAAAACAAAACAAGGAAAAATAGAATATTCCCATTAGCTTGGGCTAATTGGGAATATTACAGTCCTCCCCTCCAAGATGTTTCTTGTCCTCAAGAAACTGATAAGGTGAGTGCTACAAAATCTCCCCTCCTCTTGTGGCCTCCTCATCCAATATTCTCCACCATTGCTTCAGAATTTCTGCAGGAATTTCATCTCTCAATGGTCCCTCCCAAGTGTACAAGTTGGCCTTTGGTGAATAAACCCAATGGCCTCCCTCATGAAAGAATGGAAGGTCTATGTGGAAACCTTATTGCTGATTCATGGCCTCCTCGAGGTAGGAGTGATGACAATCATGGGGCATTTCACCATCCATGAAATACTCCCATCTCCATGCTATCATCCAAATGAAGTGGATCACCTCCCAACTTGGCAATCCATAGAAAAAATCCTCCCCAATACATAGGAGAGGCATGTCCCCAACAAACATATGGCTCACCTCACAAAGAAACAAGTGGTCTACCATAGTGGTCGTATAATATCTCATGCTCCCATTGAAGCATGTAGTGGAAAAAGAGTGGGAGATTCCTCTCCCCAATGACACATCCCACCAATGTGCCAATCCTCCAACCATGTTCCCAAGAGTAAGAACATTCCCAACATATGGAATCATGATTAGAATCATGCTAGCTACCATGTATGATAAAGGAGAAGGAATATTTTTCCACATGTGCAACCAGCACAGTTTCACCCTTAACTGCCATAAAATAGGAGATGACAAGTGCCTCCCCCAACACTTTTTTGTTGCCCCATCCTCCTTGAATGCTTGGAGAAGGTGTATCATAATTGGTGTAAAAGAATCACACCATGAAGGATATAATAACTTCCCAAGAGCCTCCTATTGGGCCGTGAATACGACCACTTTTTAACACTTATTTCATCCCTTTTTACTCTTCTTTATCATGTCATTTATTATAATTTATCATATAAATCCATTTTATAATGATTTATGCTCTTATGGATGAATATTATTTATTCTCCTTTATTTTTAATAAATCGATGATTATTATGCATGATTTTATCAATGATTGTTTATTAATATATTTGTAATATCACTCACCATTTTAGCCTCCAAGATATTTTCCAGATTGAAGATTTGATCTCCAAATCATCATCAAATATTCCAACTCAGAAATTCGCTGGAATAAGAAGTGACAGTTTTTTGGTTAGGATTCTTGGAAAATGAAGAAGAATCTGGAAAATCCGGAACATGGGTTTTTTCCAGAACGGGCCCAATTAACTTTACGAAGAATTTTTTGCCCAAATTTGGCCTGTATTGAGAGAAACGCAGGGTTCTTTGAGCATGATTTTCTCAGATTTGTTGTTGCGACCATCCTCCAAATCTCAACTGCAAAGCCAAATTCACCTTGCTCTTGTTGAAATATTGTTGAAAATGTATTTTTTGGTTGATTAAGTTGTTGGGAATAATCCAATATTGTTATGGGAGATCATATTTGCTATTTAATTTCTCTTCCTTCTGATTATAAAAGGAAAGCATGTATTGTGTATTTGAGAACAAATGGATGATTATTGAATTCCCTTTGTAACACTGTAATTCCTTGACTCTTGTGATAAAAGAGCAACTCATGTAAAATCTATTCATGTTTGATTAATACGAAGAGGCGTTCTCGTTCCATTTCTCAAGCTCTGTAGTAGACCAGCGGCGCTTTCACCAGCGGTTGAGGGCCCGGCCCTGGTGGAGCGATCTGCTGTTTGTATTTCTATTCTTTTATTTATGTTGTGTGATAATTTCATTTAGATTCATTACAATTACAGAGTTATTTGATTGTTGTTGGATTGAATTCGGATTTGATGTATACGTTAATGAATTGCACTGCTATTCTATCTTAGCAAGGATCGTATTGACTATCTCATTCATCTTGCTATCTTTTATAAAGCGTTGTTGTTCCATTGATTTATGATTCATTCCAATGAACTATTTCATAGTCTTGGTTGTCAACAGGATTGGAGTATTGAGATTAGTTGCCTAATTGTGTTAGAATTACAATTGCTGTTCATATTGTTGTTCCTTTCTAGATTTTGTTCCTTTCAATTATTTTCATCAGCACGAAGATTGAGTTTGCTTTCATTTCGATTACTTTAAGATCACCAACTATAGAGGACACTGGTTATTGCTTCCAAGTCCCCAGATTGGTTATCTTGCATTGATTTCTAAGGGAAGAAGTTATTCCTACTGTATCCCTGATTGATGTTTTGCAGATTGGTTTAATTAAGATTTCAGAGCATTTGAGTTTATGTTGTTGTAGTTAGATTTATTTTTCAAGCATCCGTTTAATTTTTCATTTGAAACATTGTAATACATATTACAAGGCATTACTCTTGGATAAATTGTTGCCTCAGACTGAGTACACTCTTGAAATAAAAAAAGTCGCTCCCAAATTGATAATTAGTGTGAGATAAATAGGCGTTAAAAGACACCTTTTATACCTCAACACTTCCAAGGGATTACCTGCATCAACATAGTTCATGGCCTTGAGTGGCCCATGAAACCCATCATAAATAGTGCCCCCTATTGGAGCATCGTCCTGCAAATGAGTGTTATAAAAATCTAAGCATATAGGAGATACATCATAATATTGAGAAAGACAAGTTCCTCCATATACTTGTTTTACATTAGTGAGATGACTCATCGATGATTCCCCTTTCACACTCAATGAGTAAGGAGGTGTGAATGATGGCTCTTCCCAAGATCTATGTTCCTCCTCATCTAGAAAATAATCCATGAAATTCTTCATATGAGAGTGCACCTCTTCCTTGAAACCTTCCCACATGAATCCATCTAAGATAGTGTGATATGCTCTAATGAAACCAGTGGGTTTGGAAAGCAGGATCTCATAGGTTGCATTTAGCAGTTTCTCCTTGAGCTTGGAGTCTCTAGCAAAATAGATATGTTCATGGAAATTAAAGACTCCCTCAACTACCTTATATCTCCCATCCATTACCTTCACATCAAGAACCTCACATGTGAAAAGGTCCTTGGAGTATTCCATCATGAGTTGGGAATCCCAATAAGGATCTAGGCTCCCTAAAAATGACAGCGTTGTAGAGGTCTGGAATGTTACCCCTGTCATATCATGGCTCTCCTCTTTGACATGCTTGATGTCAAAATCACATGTTGGAGCATCATAATCTTCCCTTTGCTACATCATTTGCAGCTGATCTTGCTCAAGACAAGATTGAAGCATATTGAAATCAACTTTCCCTCGAAAAGTCCTTGTCTTCCAATACTTCCTTAATCTAGCCCATGCATGAAAGAGGGTTAACATCCTCTTGCCATGTTCAGAAGTATCCTTTGTGAATGAAGATACCATGGGTTGCCCCAAAGATATGGAGTTTCCATGTGTCCTCATGCCCATGTCATCATATAATTCTGATTTCTCCTTCCTCAACGCAGATAACTGAGTGGGAGATAGCAATGTCCTTTTCAGGAAATTTCTTACCTCTCTTCTAAATTCATGAGGGATTCTCTGCGCTGTGCTGGCTTCTCCCAAGGCTCCTTCCTTAGCCAAGTATGCAAATGCTACCCATAGTTGAGAGAACACTTTAGTTTCCCTCCAATCAAGAGGTGATTTAGGTGTTCTTGTTGTGACTGTGTTATCATCTCTTGCCTTCCTTTCTTCCTCTTCAATAGTTGAAGTTGCCTCATCATCAATAAGAGACCTCAGATCTTGGTCTTCTATAGGAATCTTCATGCCTTCCTTTTGAGAAGAAAGCCCTTCATCAGATGGATATCTTTCCCTTGGAAAGGTATCAAAAAATCTTACACCTTCTTCCATGGTTTTCATAAATGGAGTTGGATCTATAGATCCTTCCAAATCATGCAAAAGATTTGTTTGATATGGTTTGATAGTTTCAATAGAAGATGCCACACATGAAGTCTCATCAAACCTTTCTACTAATATTGCAATAAACTTTGCATAAGTAGGTGTATTTTCATTCCTTAAGGAAAAATACTCAAACAACCACCAAGAATATGCTTTACCTTCAAAATGCAGCGCTACTAATTTGATGGCTTAATTTTCTGAAACTTGATGTTGCTGCACAAAGTTTCTTAGCTCCTCCACCCAAACCCTAACTAGACATTTAGGTGATCCATCAAAATTAGATAGAAAGAATCTACCCAAACCAGGCTACTTCCCCTTTGTGCTTCTATTCTCCTTGATCTTGCAGAACCCTTGGAAGTTCAAGTTATGTTTGAACTCCTTATATTGGGCTTCATATTCCCACAAATACTCCCCAAGAGTCTCCTTCTTGGGCACACCTCCTTTCTTCCTCTTCATGAAGAAATCACTGACAAAATGTTGAAGATCTGGTGATATGGCTGAGTGCACATATCCATGAGATGAAGATTTAGAACTTTCCTCGTGTATAGATCTTGTAGATCTTGTCGAGCGATCTTCCTGCTTTTCCCTCCTCATTTCTTTGATGTCTTTTCTGATACCTTGCAGAGCTTGAGATAGAAGTTCTATGAACCTCTTTTCTCCTGAAAAAAAGGGTTTTCTCTAGTTTCTCTTGTTGATCTCCTCCTCCCCATGAGAATACTCCATAATTCCTGAATCTCATAGGCTAAGCCAAGGAAATTTGCTTTGATACCACTATAATATCCCAAAATAGGGATTGCACAGCAAGCCTGCTAAAATAACGCACTTCTGAGAATTCTGTGCACTGAAATGAGTTTGCAGCTCCTAGATCCCTTAGATCAGCTCATCTACGATCTAAATAAAAAATTAGAGAAAAAACAAATCAAACTAGGTAGGTTAAACATATCTCCCACAACCTAGTCTAGCTGAAATCACCCAAAGAGAAGGGTTGCAACTATGTGCAAAGACTGCTACAGAAAATAATGTAGATCCACATAAGAAAATACATAGGCTAATATGGAGGTTCAAAGATCATATTTATAACACCAAATCAGATTTACATCATAGCCCATACATTGTACAAGAGAAATAACGAGACTATACAGGAAAAATCCTCAGAAATGAGGTGTTACAGCCATAGAGAAAGTCTGCATGAACTCAACAGCGTTATTTTATAGGGGCTGAAGTAGCAGTATAATATAACTCAGATCTAGAGCATATCTATACATAAAAATATAGATCTAATATAGATATTTGTACAAGAAGAGCTCATCTATACATTCCCCTTGGGGTTTTGTGCAAATCATGAAGCACAGAAAGTAGATCTAAGATCTAGAGTTGCAAATCTGCAGAAATATTTAGAAATTACTAAATCATATGATAGAACAGTAGATCATATCTGAAACATACATGGATTGGTTTGCCAATCCATGGATCACCACAGTGAGAGGGAAGATCCTAACACCGGAGATCTCTCCTCTAATATGTAGACAAGACACCCTGCCACTGTAACCTTACAAATAACGTAGTCCAAGGAGAGGAACTGCATTGTAGGCTCTGAGAATGATTTGGCCTAATGCCAAAGTCTAGAGATGAAGCTCAATTAGCTAATGCACTCTTCCACGAGGTTAAAAGACACACTCACTGAGAAGAGGCACTAGTAAAATCTAGGTCTGAGTAGATCTAGTGTCTTTCACTTGCTACAATTCACAAGGACAACCCAACCCTCAACAATATCAGCACTATAGGTGTAAGGTGAAGCTTGGCCCAAGCTTGATAGTGGACAATATGGAACAATTCTCCTCCAAGAGCTTCTCAAGGAAGGAGGTGGGAATCATAAACAGGAAAACCCAGAGAGGAGTGTCCAAACAGAAAATACCTTCAGAGAATAATATCTTCAAAAACCCCTTCATGATGTTCTCCTCTTCCTTTTATAATATTGGAGTCTTGTCAAAACCTTAAACCACTTCATTATTTTAGCCCCTTTCACGTGTAGAACCTCCATCTACAACTACACTGTGCCTTAAGGAGGTTCAATGCATCTAGACTACGCTTTGGATATGGTCAAGGTTGACTTGGTCAAGTGATCAACCTCTTTCACACTCAAGTGTGTTTTATAAAATGGCCCAGATTTAGCCATGTTCACATTGGGCATTGATTTATTTTTTTATTTTCAAGAGTTTTACATGTCCTCCTTTACATTTTATTCATCAACATGAAATGAAAAACAAAACAAGGAAAAATATAATATTCCCATTAGCTTGGGCTAATTGGGAATATTACAAAAATGCCCCTACAACCATAGACTGCTAAGGCATATAATTCCTAGGACCCCACAAACCTTAAAGAAAATGATGAGGATTCACAGCAGGCTCTGGGTGCATAAGGTCAGGAGGCGGGAGGTGATGACTCCCCTCGAGGAACAAAGCGAACTGGTGACCCTGCTAAAGGGCCATGGAAGAAGCAGTGCTCTCAGCGACTAGAACGTAATGAAGCATAAAGCTGAGCGAAGGGGATCTCGAGCAGTTCGCAGACGCAGTCACTTTGGCTGCCGAAGATAAATGGTTGGCTCTAGAAGAGCAGCAGAAAGCCATGGTCAACACCCTCAAGGCTAAGATCTAGGCTCTGCAGTTAAAAACTGACACCTTTTAGACAAGTATAATCCAGGCCAGATCCACCCCAACAACTAGCAGCGTAGTGACCAATACGCCATAAATCCTCCTCTGCCCTCTCCTGGGGGTAGCTCTCATACTAAGTCCACACGACTTAGGAGTCCAAGTCCAGGCCTGTGCGGAGGTGTAGTTGGATCTCGCTTGCCTTCCACATGAACCGTTGCAGATTCTTCACTCGTCCCTATTTGAAGAAATTCAACATATAGATCGTCAAGTGCATAAGTAGCTCAGTACAGCTGAGTAGATAATTGAAGAAAAAATTGTTGAGGCATCCCAGGCACAGGCTGCTTATACCCTTGTCGTCGCACAGCAGAAAGAGCTATAGCACTTAATCAGTCAACTCTGTGCAGACGTTACTGAAGACATCCCAGCTACTGCCACCCCCCAAGCCAATATTGAGGGGTTGGTCACAGTTCTACGAGCCTCAAGGACTGAGATCCAGGCAGTCAAGATGCAAATGGAACAATAGATCATGGACTTGCAGGCCAAGTTGTAGCCAGAGACACCACCGAAGGTAAGGGAATAGTGACATGTGCTAGTTATAGAGGCCACAAATGTGATTATAGGCCAAATTGCTCAGGGTGCCCAATTATTGGAAACAACATTGCAGATATGGACCAAGGTGCAACGTGACCCTCTCTTACATGAAATCAACCAAGAGCTATGCCAGAAGGAGAATAGTTCGACCAGATTGAAGCTACACTAACCACTTTGGTCCCTGCTCAGTGGTTGGGCTGACCGTGCGCCAGCCATGTGATCAGAGATGACATGGAGGCTCTTCGACAGAAGAAGAAGACATTGAGCGATCTCCTTAAGCCATGGGCAGATGAGGCCCTCAAGCTGTCCCAGGATGTTGATGTCACAGTAAAGCAGTTGAACCAAACTATGGAGAGCGTCACTACTGCTATGGAAGGCCCAACTTCACAGAAGTTGGTAGAGATAGCCCAGAATGCTATTGTGCAAATTGAAGGAGTGTTTCCCCCGCTAGAGGATGCAATCAAGCAGCTACAGGAAAATATGGAGAACCCACGACCGCAGTGACTCAGGACGAGTCACAAGATTGTATTGGGGGACTATTGGAACAGGGTCCCCTAAAGCTGCGAATTTTGTACAATTTTTTATATTTTTGGTATTAATTAGTCTAACACATGGATTTTGGGGTGGGTAAAAGCCTCGAATGCTTTGTAATGGGTCAAAGGGTAGAACAAGAGTCCACAAACCACGGTTTGCGGACCACTGGAAGTGTAGGCTAAGTCGATATAAATAGATGAACATTTTAAGTCTAGAGGTAGAAAATAATTAAGTCTGATGCTAAGTGTGAATTGTTAGATCTGATTTTGGGTTGTTAGGTAAGGACTCCTGCTGGCTATGTGCACGGATATCCTCAGTCCTACTGTGTGCAGACCCTGCTGGTTGTGTGCGCAAGCAGTGTTAGATTGTAACTGGGTTTGAATGGTAATATATGCAGATATAGTTGAAGTATCTCTGTGTGATTTGGATCTATTTTGTTATTTTTGATGTGAACCTTTGGAATCTATTCAGAGCTGCGAATACATTTACGTTATCTGCTTATGTTGCAATTATATCTTTGTTATGCATATGTATATCTGTGATCTATCTTAGCTGCGAGTATAAGGGTTCTGTGATGGTTTTTTTTTAGCTATGAATACATCTGTTATAGGTTGTGTTTTATGATATCATAATTTTTGTATGCATGTGGATGCAAAGGTATCAAATAGATCCGAATATCTCTGTTGTGGTTACTAACTAAATATTCTGTGAAAGCCTGAGAATAGACCTGTGTGAACCTGGTAGGTTGCAAACTTGGATCTGCTTGACTAACCTGCTCTCTCTCATGGTGTAGAAACCTGGTTCCAACACCCTCCCATACTGCTTCAGATGAGACTTTGGCCTGCACAAGTAGGTCACTTCTGAAAGTGCCAGTAGTAAAGGGGTTTTTTGGAAAACCTTAACCTCTGAACTTGGGTCAGGACCCCTCAAGCCAACATAGAGCCTTAGTTCCATAGTTGAAAAGTTTTGGGAAGGGTCCATAGAAGAGGAGTAGCAATTGTAGTATATGTTTCTCATGGATTATTACCCTTGCTATAGGGGCACAGAATATTTAGTAGGAGGAGGATCAATGATAGTTGGAGAAAAAAAATATTGAGCACCACAGAGGAGTGTTGACAGTAGAGCAGGGTGTTCAGAAGCAGCGTAGATTTCCCAATAGACAATGCAAACACTAGTAAGAGTTAGATGCTCAGGAGACAATCGCAGCACATAGACATAGTTGATTCAGTATTTTGGATGCTTCTCACTTTCATTTGTTGCAGTAGCAACAAAAATAATGAGACGGTTTTTTTTATAGTACATTGCACTGGAGCAGAATTGGGGTTGTGCAAAACCCTTTTTATTACTAAGAGGGAGTGTTGAAATTGTAGCAAGAAAAGGCTTCACTTAACTAGTGCCTTACTCAAATGGAAAAAAATCCAATTGTCCACATTAGCAGGATGACTTGGATTGTAGTTAGCTTGAGTGAAATGGTCTTGTCTACTACTGAAGTCAGTAAATTCGAGGTTGTAGGATATCAGTAGACTTATGCACGAGTTGATTGTTAAGGTCTAGAAATCTAGTTGAGTTATTATTAGTTGAAGGTCATTTGAGTAGTTATGAATTTTGTGAACTCACTCATCTCTCAGTCAACTGGTCAATCAGCTAAAACTATACCCAATCATGCATGGAATTTTAATTTCTTAGTTTAGTGGATGGAAAACGCACATTTGTATTTATAATTGTATATTTTTGAGTGTACATTACTTTTTCACTGAGCAGGTGATCAATTCCCCTTATATTTGTGCAAGGAAATATGGAATTTCCCTATTTTTTAGGAGCTTAATTCCTCAAGGATTGCACAAGAAATTAGGAGATTAGCTGAGGCTTGAATTGGCTAAATATTGTCCAAAGCAGGTCAGGAAGCAGGAGAAAATTTTTGCAATGCAAGGTGTGCTTCAGAGTTGAAGCAAGACATTATAATTGTTTCTCTTTCTTATTTGAATAAATGAAAAGTAGCAGAGGGATATTTCGCAAATGATTTCCCCTATAAAATCATTTTTTTCCATGTGTTTTGATAGTTGCATGTTACTGCATGTGTTTCTATCGTTTCTTTTACTTTCTATTAGTGTATGTGAGTCACCAATGATCAAATGTATTGTTCCAAGGTTAGTTGATAGGGTCCTAGGTCAAATTTTATAGTTTCAAATATTTTTTCAAATAATTTGATCATTGGTTGTTGTCTAGGTTAGTGCTACTCCCTCCACCTATTCATTTTATCATCACTCATCATGGTCATGTCCTCATTCAAGTGTCTTAAGCCATGAAAAAATTACCTTGTCATCATATAGGTTATGGTTTAGGTTTTCACTTAATTGGTCATCATAAGTCATGTAGGGAGTCATGCCATCACCTTATTCACCATCATGGGAGTTATTAATTAGGGGAAAAGTGTTCAAAAATATTCCCAAGGTACATTTACCCTTCATGGAGATGTAACCTTGCCAAATAAAGTTATAAAGCTACAGTACACTACCTCATCACATCATTTCTCAAAAAGGACATGTGATTTCATACCATCATCAAAAGAAAAATTCGACTTTAAACATATAAAAATACCATCCAAAGAATTAATACGCATCATTCCATATTATTAGAGATATCATCCTCCATTGAGCCTCATCTCAACCTTTAGAGCCATCTTCTTTCCATCATCAAGCCCTAACTAGCTAGCACGCTACATTTCTACCTAAGCATGTTGCGTTTTTGGTTTTTGGAGGCTAAAAGAGAAAGAAAAAGGTTCAAACATCATTCTACAGGTTTAAGAAACTTTCAACAAGTATAGCTTCTCCTCAACTCTCATACAGTCATTTCCTTCAGCAAATGGTGAAATCGCTCTCTTATGGTTTACACTATGTTTTTGGATTTCTTTGGTGTTTGGTTCGTTTCAATGCGAAAACTCCTATTTTTTCTACCCTATCACCTTCTTACACACCTAATACACCTCTCTAAACCATTTCCCACATTCATCTCCCTCATTTCTTTCATTTTCCCCTAAAACCCTAGCCCACGCTGCATTTTTGCAGCGATTCTGGGTTAGGAATGTGTTTTAGCATTTTTCCCCTCTTTCCCTTATCCATTTCAAGGAATTCCATTTTAACTACGTTCCTAAAACACTCCCCTATCTCCGCTAATTTTTTCATATTTTTCCCTAACTCCTATCCCCTCCACTTCCCTCCCTAAACTTGTTGCCCCATTTTTTTCCTAGATTCCACCCTTTCCTTCCTTCCCATCAAACTAGGGTTACTATCATACAAAAAAACACCATGGAAAATGAGAAGAAAAATTACAACAAAGGAGGTCAGGTTTCTAAGTTTGAGCCAACTTAGACCTACGACATTATTTTTAAAGTTTTGTGATCATTTTCTAGTGTTTACATTGCACACAAGGACAATCCTACTTCAAATTTACTTTCTAAAGTAATGAATATGAATTTGACAAAAGTGAAAGATTTTTTTTCAATAACAAACAAAAGATAAAAAAACTCCTTATGTTTATGCACAGGTGTTATGATTTGAGATCAATGCCAAAAATATAGTTGCTACAGATTATTTTATGCACTTTTGGAGAGGTTGTCTTCAAGTCAATTTTTTAGGAGTTTGGAGCAGGGGTTTATCATGCTTGATGAATCCATTGTGTAGCAGAAATTATAATATTTCCAACCATACCACTTGTATCCCAAGACTTCTCTAGGAAGTGTTGGCTTGAGGGGTCCCGACCCAGGTTTGGAGGTTAGGGTTTGCCAACAAACCTCTACACTACTGGCCCTTTCGACAGTGACCTGCTTGTGCAAGACAAAGTCTCACCCAAAGTAGTATGGGAGGGTGCTGAAACCAGGTTTCTGCACTCTGAGAGAGAGTAAGTCAAGTAGATCTGCGTTCGCAGATTATTGGGTTCGCATAAGACAAATTTGTTTGTAGGTTTGTTAACAGCACAATCCACACTATAATATAGCTACATATCTAGTCAATACCTTCGCATCCATGTGCGTATCAGCAGTTATCAATACACAATATCATAACGCATCATTAAAAAATTACATATACACCATAGCATAGACATATTTGCAACATAACAGGTAACAGATAACACAATTATATTCTTAGTTCTAACAGATCCCAAAGATTCACATCAACAATAACACATTAGATCCGATAACACTAACCTACTTTAAATATATCTGCATATATTAGCATCAACACCCAGTACAATCCAAACACAGCCTGTGGACATAGCCAACGGGAGTCCTTACCCAAACAACCCAACAATAGATATAACAATTCGCACTTAGCATCAAACTTAATTCTTGCCTACCTTAAGACTCAAAATTTTCATATATTTATGTCGACTTAGCCTACGCTTTGAATGGTCCGCAAACTGTGGTTTGCAGACTCTTTGTCTACCCTTGAACCATTACAATGAATTTGGGGCTTTCATCCACCCCAAAACCCCCGTGTTAGACTAATTAAGACCAAAAATATACAAAATTGTACAAAATTCGCAGCTTTTAGGGGATCCTGTTCTAATAGTCCCCCAACAAAATCTTGTGACTCGTCCCGAGTCACTGCGGTAGTGGGATCTCCACCTTTTCTTGCAGCAGCTTGATCGCATCAACCATTTTAGGCAGCACTCCTTCACTTCGCGCAGCAGCATTCTGAGATATATCTACCATTTTTTGTGAATTTGGTCCCTCTGTGGCTGCTATGACACTTTCCAAACTCTGGGTAAGTTGTTTTACTGCGAGATCAATGTCCTAGGAGAGCTTGAGGGCTTCATTAGACCAAGGCTTTAGACGATCACCAACAGTCTTCTTCTTTTGGTGGAGCTCATCAATTTCGTCTCGCAAGGTGTGGCTGGTACGCAGCCATGCCAACCATTGAGTAGGGATTAGAGTAGGCATTGTAGCTTCCAACTATTCGAACTATTCTTCCTTCTATCGTAGTGCTTGATTGATCTCATGTAGGAGAGGATCGCACTGTTCTTTGGTCCATAACTGCATTACGGTTTCCAATAGTTGGGTACCTTGAGTGATTTATCCTATGATAACATTTGTAGCCTTTGTAACCAACGCGGCCCGCTACACCCTTACCTATGGTGGTGTTTACGGCTGCAACTTGGCCTACTATATCATCATCCTAGTAATCCCCAATTTTAGCCAACTTAGGTTGCTCTTTCGTGCCAATGTTGACTTCTCACAGCTTTAGATGCTTTGTAACATCAAACTTGGATTATGAACAAATGGGAAAGTATTTTTGAAAACACGAGGAGGATTTTTTTCAAAACATACCATTTGTTGGCTTGAGGGGTCCTGACCCAGGTTCGGAGGTTAATGTTTTCCAATAAACCCCTATAATATTGGCCCTTTCGACAATGACCATCTTGCTTAGGCCAAAGTCTCACCCGAAGTAGTATGGGAGGGTGTTGGAACCAGGTTTATGCACCCTGAGAGAGAGTAGGTAAGTCAAGTAGATCTGCATTCACATCTTATCGGGTTCGCACAAGACAGATCTATTTGCAGGTTTGTTAATAGTATAATCCACACTATAATAGAGCTACAGATCTAGTTAATACCTTCGCATCCACGTGCATATTAGCGGTTATCAGTACATAATATTGTAACGCGTCATTAACAGATTACAGATACACCATAACATAGACAAATTCGCAGCATAACAGGTAACGAATAACATAACTGTATTCTTAGTTATAACAGATACCAAAGATTCGCATCAATAGTAACACATCAAATCTGATAACACGAAGCTACTTTAATTATATTCACCTATATTGGCATCAAAACCCAGTACAATCCAAACACATGCTGTGCACACAGCCAACAGGGTCCACACACAGCAGGATTATGGATCTCCGCGCACACATCCAACAGGATTCCTTACCCAAATGACCCAACAACAGATCTAGCAATTCACACTTAGCATCAGACTTTATTCTTGCCTACCTTAAGACCCAAAATGTTCATCTATTTATATTGAATTAGCCTATGCTTCCAATGGTCTGCAAACCATGGTTTGCAAAATCTTGGTCTACCGTTGACCCATTACAAAATTTGCAGCTTTTTGGGGACCTTTTTCCAACAGGAAGGCCTCAAAACACCCACTCAAATACCATGCTACGCTTTTGATGAGAGCATGCTACGTTTCTGCAATTTTTAGCGATCTACTTCAAACTTAGATTATGAAAAAATGGGAAATTATTTTTGAAAACTTGAGGAGGTTTTTGTTCAAAACATACCAAATAAAAAAAACCTCTCTCATTTTTTCAAAAAAATTTATAGTTAGAGATATATTTATCCATCTTTGAGCCCTATTGTTGCAGAAAATTCTTGGAAAATTTTGGATTTTTGAGAAATTTTGGTAATTTCACTTTTAGAGAAGTGTAGTGTGGCCACACTATGTTTTTTCTCATAGGGTCCAATGGGGGTTAGCTTTGCATGTTTCAATTGATTTTTAGGTTTAGATTCCAAATATGCTTTTGTTTTTTCATGAAAGCTCCTAAATTTGAAGAAAAACTCAAAAATAACCTCAATTTTCATGTTTCTTCCACTGTTTCTCAGTGCACGCCACGTTTATGGAATAACCTTGGCAAAATGAATTTTTGAGGGTCTTACAAGTGTTATTTTTCAAGTTTCAAGGTTGGTTTGGATAGAGGACATCCAAGGCTACCATTTCCAATCTTCAAACTAGCAAAAATATGCCTAAAAGTCACCTCATAATTCCCTCCAAGTGCACGCTACGCTTATGTCAAAACATGCTATGTTTCTGCGAGGCACACTACGCTTCTATGTAGGAGGATTTCAGGACAGGTGTTAGCCAAAATGGTCATATATTTGAGGTAATAGCTGTCTCATGAGTTTTTTTATGATTAATGAAGTCCATTTCTGCTCCTTGTTGTTGAGGGATTTTTTAAGACTCCTAGTTTTTAGCTAAATTATGGGGGATTGTCTCTAACTTCCCAAAAAACTAGTTTATGACTCATTAGGTGAATTTATGAAGTGTTTTGGATCAGGTTTTGACCCATTGAGGTGGTACCTTCTCTATTTCCTATATTTACTCCAACTCAATTCATTTTAGAGGTTTGATAGTTGATAGTGAAGTGTGAAGCTTATGTACATCTTTTTATAGTGAAATCAAAGACATGTTGCAGCTATAATTTTTGGACTCTAGTGGTATACTTATTAGAATTGTTTTTTCTTAGTGTTACCATCAAATTGAATGTTTATGCTTCCAATAAATCACAAATATTCTTATATATGATAATCCTATGATTCTATAAATAGAATTCTTACTTTTGAGCTATGTTTAATCGAATTTCCTTTGATGAATGAACTCAAATGTTATATTCTCATTCTGATTTTCTCTTTTTCAAACCCTATACCACAATGAAAATCTAAATGTGTTTCTAAGTATACCTATCTAGCCTCATTTTAACTCTACAGCTGTTCATTTGAAATGTGACCTTGAAACCTAGACCTAGTTCCTAGACTCACACTTCCTATCCAGCAAAATTCAAAGAAAAACCCTAATCAAAATCATTGAGCTTATATCTAGCCTAATATCTTTTCCTTTCCAGTCACCTCATTGAATATGAAATTGAAATTAAGAGATACCTCTCTGGTTTGGTAGGGCTAGCTACCAAATCTAAAGATTAGTTTAAGGTTACCTCCTTCAGCCTGCTTTCTCAGCCTTGGGAAACGAAGGGAGTGATAACATTTTTGGCATTGTTTCCAGGGAGAGAAGTTTAAATATTTCCTGGAAAATAACGACAAAGATTAGATTTGATTGTTGATGGTGAACAGTGGTCAGGCACAAGAAGGTTGTTCATCTTTCACCTGGCGACTCTAGTGTTGAAGAATTTAAAAGTTCAGATTTTTCATGGCGATTCCACTTTTCAAAAAATAGTAGTTTAAAGAAATTCTTGCTGACTTCACTATTTTCAAGATGGATTCAACTAATATAAGGTATGCTCCTATGAATAATGCTCACATTCCTGGTTTTCCAAATTGAATTCCTTACATATATTGGCAAATTTATCTGCCCAAATTTATAGATGGAAACGAGGATGAAGCTATTATGCATCTAATAAAATTTCAATGGTATATACATAAGATTTGGATTAGGATTCATGAGGATTTTTTGATGAAAATGTTTATGGGTACCTTGGAAGGGAAAGAAATATCATGGTATGAAGGGTTGAAGCTAGGTAGCTTATTCTCTCTTAAATATTTCCACACAAAATTCTTTGAGTTTTATGGAATGTCTCACCATTCATTCTTATTGTTCAATGATTGTTGTGAATCCTGTGAAGATTTCATTCAATACCTTGAAGAGGCTTTTGTTGATGAAGAGTGTCAGATTTATGAGATCATAGAGGCCCTTCATGAATTTTCTTCTCAACAGACAATAACATAGATTAGTTTCCTTGATACAAAGGATCATTCACAGCACACATCAACTCCTTCTTTGCTTGAATATGAAAGAGATCTGCATCCTAATAGTCAAGTTATATCCCATGAAGTTAACAAAGTTTTATAGACTTGTCCATCTTTTCATGATTAGGAGTATCTGAAAATTTTCAAACAAGAAAAATAGATAGACAGTCCATTGGTTTATTCATCTTCTGGGAAAATGCTGGAGGAAAAGCAGATTACAAATCCTTTTGAAAATTCTTATTTTCAACAGTATGAGAATGCAACCTAAGATGATGGGATTAAAGGGGTATGTGACATAGAGTTTCATCTTGTTGTGCCAATTATTGAAGAGTCTATTAAAGTTAATCTTTTTCAAATATCTAATGAATCTACTACTTTAGAAACTCTTAATTCAGTTTCACGAGAAGGATTACTCCTGAATCCATTTTTCAAAAGAGAGATACATGTACCTTCAAATTTTGAAGATACTGGGCTTCAAATTAACCATCATAAGTTGCAGGAAAGTAGTGAAAAATAAGAGGTCGTTTTAGATCCTCTTGTAGATGATGATCTTCCTCTAGGTTTAGAAAATGAAGAGTCTACTAAAGAAGAGGAGTTTGTCTTGGATCATATGGATGTGCACATTTTTTCTTTTGATAATATGGCTACCTCAAACGCATATTTTCAAGAAAAAAACTTCCCTTTCTCCTGATATTATTGAAGACCCTATTGTCAATTTCTTGCAGCCATCTTGGAATATGAATATTCTTGTATTTATGAATCATGAGCACATGTTCAGTGAACACTTTGAGTTTCCTATCTTTAGTTTCTTCTGCTTACCAAAGGAAAGTGTGAGAAGGATTCAAGTAAGTAGCTATCTGTTGGATTGGTTACACTTAAGGGATCATATCACATGACTATATATATATATATATAGTAGGTGGTAATTTATCATCAAGATTTGAAGCCCAAGGCGAAGGCCCTAAGATCTTGATGGTCTGCTACCATAAGTAAGTTCAATCAGTAGTCAAGTTTTCGAGTAAAAGTCATTTTTTGTTTCAGTTAGTCATTTGGTTGTCTATTGTTTTATTTTTTACTCCATTTCCCAATGGATGAGGCTACCTGGTCTATGGTGTTCTTGACATGTCCTAAAGGATCTTTCATCCCCAGCTGGATCCAATGTTAGTATTTGTCAATCACCAGTGATCAAATTTACTCTTTCAAGGTTAGTTGATAGCGTCCTAGGTCAAATTTTATAGTTCCAAATAAGTTTTCAAATAGAATTTTATAATTATTTGTTGTCTAGGTCAGTGGTACTCCCTCCACCTGCTCATTTTATCATCACTTAGCATGGTCATGTCTTCATTCAATTGTCTTAGGCCATGAAAAATTTAGCTTGTCATCATATAGCTTATGGTTTAGGTATTCACTTAATTGGTCATTATAAGTCATGTAAGGAGTCATGAAATCACCTTAGTCACCATCATGGGAGTTATTAATTAGGGAAAAAGCAATCAAAAATATTCTGAAGGTACATTTACCTTTCATGGAGATGTAACCTTATCAAATAAAGTTATAAAGCTGTAGTACACTACCTCATCACATCATTTCTCAAAAAGGACACGTGATGTCATACCATCATCAAAATAAAAAGTTGACTTTAAAGATATAACAATACCATCCAAAGCATTCATACACATCACTCCATCTTCTTATATCTCTCATCCTCCATTGATCCTCATCTCAACCTTCAGAGCCTTCATCTTTCCATCATCAAGCCCTAACTAGCTAGCACATTGTGTTTCTGCATAAGCACATTGTGTTTTTTGTTTTTGGGGGCTAAAAGAGAAATAAAAAGGTTAAAAAATCATTCTACAAGTTCAAGACACTTTCAGAAAGTAAGTATAGCTTCTTATTATCTCTCATACAGTCATTTCCTTTAGAAAATGGTGAAGTCCCTCTCCTAGGGTTTTCACTTTGTTTTTGGCTTTCTTTGGTGTTTGGTTTGTTTCAATGTGAAAAATTCTATTTTTTTTACCTTATCACCTCCCTACACACCTCATACACCTCCCCAAACCATTTCCTACATTTATATCCCTTATTTCTTTCATTATCCCCTAAAACCCTAGCCCATGCTACGTTTTTGCAAAGATTCTAGGTTAGGACTGTGTTTTAGCCTTTTTCCCCTCTTTCCCTTCTCCATTTCAAGGAATTACACTTGCACTATGTTCCTAAAACACTCCCCTATCTCCCATAATTTTTTCATATTTTTCCCTAAATCCTTTCCCCTCCACTTCCCTCCCTAAACTTGATGCCCCATTTTCCCCTGTTTTCCTAGATTCCACCCTTTCCTTCCTTCCCATCAAGCTAGGGTTTATATTATACAGAAAAACACCATCGGAAATTAGAGGAAAAATTACAAAAAGGGAGGGCAAGTTTCCAGGTTTTAGCCAACTTAGACCCATGGCATAATTTTTAGAGTTTTGTGATCATATACTGGGGTTTACATTGCACACAGGGAAAGTCCTACTTCAAATTTACTTTCTGGAGTAATGAATATCTATTTGGGAAAAATGAAAGAGGTTTTTGTAAATAATACACCAAATAACAAAAACCTCCTTCCATTTATGCACAGGTATTATGAATTGAGATAAATTCCCAAAATAAAGTTGCTATAGATAATTTTCTGCACTTTTGGACAGGTTTTCTTCAATTCAATTGTTCAGGGGTTTGGAGCAGGATTTTGCAGTTCTTAATGACTCCATTGTGTAGAAGACATCCTAATATTTGCAACCATACCACTTGCAGCCTAAGAATCCTCTAGGAAGGCATCCAAACACCCACTCAAAGACCACACTACGCTTTTTCTGAGAGCATGCTACGTTTCTACAATTTTTAGAGATAAACTTCAAACTTGGATTCTGAACAAATGGGAAAGTATTTTTCAAACTTGGAGGAGGTTTTTTTTCATAACATAGAAAAGAAAACAAACCTCTCTAATTTGTGCAAAAATTTTTATGGTTAGAGATATATGGATCCATATTTGAGCCTTATTTTTGTAGAATATTTTTGGAAAATTTTGGCTTTTTCGGTAATTTTAGAAATTTCACTTTTACAGAAGCATAGCATGGCCACACTATGCTTTTTATCAGATAGTCCAATGGGGGTAATATTTGCATGGTTGGATTTCTTTTTATTTTTACATTCCAAATATTCTTTTGTTTTTTCATCAAAGCTCCTAAATTTGAAGAAAAACTCAAAAAACACCTCAATTCTCATGTTTATGCGATTGTTTCTTAGTGCACACTATGTTTCTGGAGTAGTCTTTGGAAAATGAAGTTTTGAGGGTCTTACAGGTGGTATTTTGAAATTTTCAAGGTTGGTTTGGATATAGGACAGCTAGGGCTACCTTTTCCAATCTTCATATCAGCAACAATATGCCTATAAGTCACCTCAATTCCCTCCAAGTGCACGTTATGCTTCTATCAAAACACACTAAGATTTTGCCAGACACGCTATGCTTCTACGTAGATGCTTTTCTGGACAGGTGTCAGTAAAAAATGGTAAAATATTTGAGCTAACAGCTGTCTCATGAGTTTTTTTATGATAATTAATTCCATTTGTGCTCCTCATTGTTGAGGGATCTTGTAATCAATCAAGGAGACAAAGACTCCTAATTGTTAGCTAAATTAGGGGGGACTATTTTTAACTTCCTTAAAAACAAGGTAATGACTCATTAGGTGCATTTATGAAGTGTTTAAGGCCAGGTTTCGACCCATTGAGCTGGTATATTATTTATTTTCTATATGTACTCCAACTCAAGTCATTTTAGAGGTTGGATAGTTGATAGTGCATTGTGGAGCTTATGTACATATTTTTAAAGTGAAATCAAGGACATGTTGTAGCTATAATGTTGGGACTCCGGTGGTATGCTTATGATCATTTTTTTTCTCATTTTTACCTTCAAATTGAATTTTTATGCTTCCATGAAATCACATGTATTCTTCTATATGATAATCTTATGAGTCTATAAACAGAATTCTTACTTTTGTGCTTTGTTTAATGGGATTTTTATAAATTTGTTTTATTTCCTCTGATGAATGAACTCATATTTTATATGCTCATTCTGATTTTATATTTTGCAAACCCTATACCACATTGACAATCTCAATATGTTTCTAAGAATACTTATCTGGCCTCATTTCATCTCTGTAGTTGTTCATTTGAAATCTGACCTTGAAACCTAGACCTAGTTCCTAGACTCACATTTCCTATCCAGCAAAATTCAAAACAGAACCCTAATAAAAATCACTGAGCTTATATCTAGCCTAAGATATTTTCCTTTCCAATAACCTCATTGACTATGAAATTGACATTGAGAGAACCCTCTCTAGCTTCGTAGGGCTAGCTAGCAAATCTACATATTGGTATGAGGTTACCTCCTTCAGTCTACTTTCTCAGGCTTGGGAAACAGAGAGAGTGATAACGATTTCTATGGAATAGTAGAATAATTTTTTGTCTCTTGATTTCAGTTCGATTTCATTAGCAATAGAAAAATTCTTGCAATTTTCTACATGTTCAGACTTCCTCCCACTGCAGGGGCACTTTCCCTTGTAGTTGGTAAGTGGATCATTTTTCTTTTAGCTCACTGGTATAGTCACAAACTTGAAAATATCAGTTTATGTTTAGCAACCACACTTTTTTAGCTTCTTTTGATTCTCCATCGTATGTTGGAGGTATAATTTTTCTAAATTCTCCATGGATTTTCACTTTAGCTTTCTTTTCTGGTTTATGCTAAATTTTGGATGCGCTAGTCTCTTCTTCCACCATTCTTCCTCTCTAGATTTCCCCTTCATCCTCCTCTAAATTCCGTGTAGGATTTTTTTCCCTTATCTCCAACCTCTTTCATTTCATCCACTTTCCTAGAAATTTTCCTATCATACAAATTCATGATTTTTTGTTCTTGTTATGCATTAGCCTTTAAAAGTTGCTCATGCCTAGAATGAAGGTTAATCATTCCAGCTTGCAAATTTATCATAATCTCTGATAATTCTCTTTTAATATTTTGGGTTTTCTAGCAAAGATATACGTAAATCTCATGCTCATCGCTATGAGTTCTTTCATGTTGTTCTACCTGCTTCATGTTTCCCAATTCTTCCTTTTATGTATCAACTATGCAAATTCAAAAATTCTCTTGTTAAGAACGTAAAAAAATATTCTAAAACGGAAGTCACAATTTGCCCAAGGCCTCAGTTTTTGAGACCTCTGATACCATATTGTAGCATCCCTCCAAGAGATACCTTTCCTTAACTTTTTTATTTTTTTACATATATATAAAAGCAATAAGCATGAAAAAACTCTTAAGAGATATGGGAAATATATATATATATATATATATATTATAATTTGTTTTTATTTCTTCCACTAATATTTATACAATTGCAATTACATTTTCCTTTATGCAACATATTTAGATGGAGCATCCAGTCATGAGACTCTTTGTCTTTTTCTTTGTTCTAGCAACATTGTATTAGTTTCCATGATTTATACATGTTGTGTTTAAACTTGAAAAGAGTGGTTTCTACTTGACATACTATTTTAATGTGTTTTTAATACATAAACCCTAATCATAAATCTTTAATGCAAGTAGTGATTAAACCTACCCAAACCCAAGAGGTTTTCTCTATAATTTTCCCCTTAAGGCTTAAATTTTCAAAATTCCTATGTGTGATTGTGAAAAGGTAAGGCTTATACATCATTTATCAATTTTTTTTTTTTAAATCGTACTCTTATATGTGAAATACTTATCTTGTATGTTTTATAGTTATCAGTTCTTTCTTATGCATGAATGTTTTTTTCCAAAAAGGAAAAATCATAATTTTCATTAAAAATGAAAATTACATATTGTAGGATTAGAATAGGTAACAAAAAATGAGACTAAATGTCCAACCCATCATTAAGAGCATGACCTTATTATTGAGCGAGGCCCAACTTGCTACAATTTTGGTCAAAAGAATCTATAACTCAAGGAGCGAAGTGCGCGGTCCAACAAGGATAAATCAACTGCGCGAAGTTTATTTTGTTAGTTTTGAGTCTTCCTATGGTATGTGGACCATGTTATTGTAAGATGTGAAGGCTATATAAAGTGATTCCATATTGATTCAAGAATATAATAGAATGAATAGATAGATCCATGTATTGAGTCTATAATTTGTGTTATTTTCTGTGTTTTAGGCCAAAGGGAAGGCTCTGCATTTGTGTGCGTGAAGGCCTTGGTCTACAGCTGTATGCATAGACCACCCACAGTGGTGTGCATGGGGTGAAGAAGGATTTTACTAAAAATATTCATAATTAATAAAGAGAAGGAAGGTTCTGAAGTATTTCTGTGCTATTTGCGCAATATGTTTTATATCTATATTTGAAGTTGTTTTATGCATGGTGAAGTATAGTATGCTTTTTATACATAGAGAGGTCTATCATATTGTTTATGTGATTTTTATGATGTTAAATGTGGAATAACACTGATAAAGCCGCAATGCGCAATAATATTAAGTGATGAATAGGGCATAGACTGTGAAAGTAGATAACTGCCTTTGCGTTGTCCAGGAGAGAATAAGAGAGAAGCATAGAAATAGATACACATCATATTATCCCAATGGATGTAGAAACCTGGTTTTGATATCCCCTAATATTTCCTCAGGTGAGACGGTGATCTGCATTGCAGATCATTGCCAAAAGGATCGGTGATAGAGGGTTTTGTTGGTTGCGCAGCAACTCCGAACCTGGGTCGAGACCCCTTTGAGCCAATAAATGGTTTTGTTTTCGGGACTGGGATCTAATTGAGGGATATGTGGATGTGGCATCCGACCAAGAATGAAACACAATATTTTGTAGAATTGAAAGAACGAGATTTTGCAGCCCAAGAAAACATAAATCTATCACTGTCAATTAAATCTTGGTTGCAGAGGTATATTTTTATAGAACATCATGAGATTTTTTTCGCGACACTTTATAATGAACTGAATTAATGGTTATCAAGGATGACTGAGAACATTATTTGTTTTAAGAATGAAGAACCTACTGCGTGGAGCCCTGAATTTTTACAGCAACCCAAGGAGACCAATAACAATATATCAAGAGCTATTGATTTCTGGATCAAAATTATCCTAGGAGGATTTATTACTCAATTCACAATATACAATTTTATATCTTACAACAAAGCTGAGTGGAGAATTTTTAAGGGTCCGCAAGGTAAGTATCTGAAATATTTGAAGGTTTGTATTAAAATGCTTTTATGTGAAAAGGGTGTACTACGAAATAAATCATATTAATGTTTGGGCTTAAGTCTGGAGGTGGATCTACACAAAGTGGCAAATGATACATATTAGATCGTGAAAAATACATTGAGACTGATTATAGTCCATTATTGAGTGGCTCTTAGAGCGAAGGAGAAAGAAGTAACCCCACAACTTCTAGAGGTGTGTCACAGGAAGGAGTTGAGAGTAATCATGTAGCCTATGGGATTCCCCAACCCACAACACCCCTCACCCCACATCCCACTCCCTACACCTTCCCTCCACCTCCACCTCCACCTCCCGCACCCCCAAGAAACATGGCAAATGATATCAAGCTACCGATCTTTATAGGACTCGGATCAGAGGATCCTGATAAATTCTGGTGTGTGGTTGAAGTTGTATGGAAAGCAAGGAATATTACTGATGACGATGTGAAGAAGGCACAGCTTGTCACAGTGTTGTAGTAAATATTTCTAACATGGTACATAAATTATTCTACAACTAATCAGGTTTCTTTGCTAGATGATACTAAGAAATCGTTGACTTCAGAGTTTAAGAAGCCAAAATTGTAGTCGCAGTGCATTATGGAACTTGTCATCATATAGGTTATGGTTTATATTTTCACTTAATTGGTCATCATAAGTCATGTAGGGAGTCATGCCATCACCTTAGTCACCATCACGGGAGTTAGTAATTAGGGTAAAAGCGTTCAAAAAGATTCCCAAGGTACATTTACCCTTCACGGAGATGTAACCTTGTCAAATAAAGTTATAAAGTTGCAGTACACTACCTCATCACATCATTTCTCAGAAAGGACATGTGATGTCATACCATCATCAAGAGAAAAATTCGACTTTCAAGATATAAAAATACCATCCAAAGAATTCATACACATCATTCCATCTTCCTAGAGCTCTCGTTCTCCATTGAGCCTCGTCTCAACTTTCAGAGCCTTCATCTTTCCATCATCAAACCCTAACTATCTAACACACTATGTTTCTCCCTAAGCACGCTATGTTTTTGGTTTTTGGAGGCTAAAAGAGAAACAAAAGGGTTCAAACATCATTCTACAGGTTTAAGACACTTTCAGCAAGTAACTATAGCTTCTCATCACCTCTCATACAGTCATTTCCTTTAGCAAATGGTGAAATTCCACTCTTAGCCTTTTCACTACGTTTTGGGCTTTCTTTGGTGTTTGGATTGTTTCAATGGAAAAAATCCTAGTTTTTCTACCCTATCACCTTCCTACACACCTAATACACCTCCCCATACCATTTTCCGCATGCATCTCCCTCATTTCTTTCATTTTCCCCTAAAACCCTAGCCCACACTGCATTTTTGCAGAGATTATGGGTTAGGAATTTCTTTTAGCCTTTTCCCCTCTTTCACTTATCCATTTAGAGGAATTATACTTGCACTGTGTTCATAAAACACTCCCCTAATTCCAATAATTTTTTAATATTTTTCCCTAACTCCTATCCCCTCCACTTTCCTCCCTAAACTCACTGCCCCATTTTCCCCTGTTTTCCTAGATTCCACCCTTTCCTTCCTTCCCATCAAGCTAGGGTTTCTATAATACAAAAAAAAACACCATGGAAAATAATAATAAAAAGTAAAAAAAAGGAGGGCAAGTTTCCAGGTTTGAGCCAACTCAGACCTGTGGAATCATTTTTAAATTTTTGTGATCATTTCCTAGGTTTACATTGCATACAAGGACAATCATACTTCAAATTTACTTTCTGAAGTAATGAAGATGAATTTGAAAAAGTGAAAGATTTTTTTGTCAATAATAGAAAAAGGAACAAAAACCTCCTTATTTTTATGCACAGGTGTTATGATTTGAGAGAAATTCCCAAAATACATTTTCTACAGATTATTTTATGCACTTTTGGATAGGTTGTCTTCAAGTCAATTTTTCAGGAGTTTGGAGCAAGGGTTTGCAGTGATGGATGACTCCATTGTGTATAATAATTTCTAATATTTCCAGCCATACCACTTGTAGCCCAAGATTCCTCTAATAATACCTCAAAACACCCACTTAAATACCATGCTATGCTTCTACTAAGAGCACGCTACGTTTCTACAATTTTTACCGATCAACTTCAAACTTGGATTTTGAACAAATGGGAAAGTATTTTTCAAAACTAAAGGACAATTTTGTTCATAACATCCCAAAGAAAACAAACCTATCTCATTTTTAAAAAAAGGCTTATAGTTATATATATATTTATCCATCTTTGAGCCCTATTTTTGCATAAAATGTTTGGAAAATTTTGGATTTTTGAGAAATTTTGGCAATTTCACTTTTACAGAAGTGTAGTGTGGTCACACTACGCTTTTTCAGAGGATCCAATGGGGTCAGATTTACATGTTTGGATTGATTTTGAGGTGTACATTCAAAATATTATTTTTTTTTTGCATGAAATATCCTAAATTTGAAGAAAAAAAAAAAAACAACCTCAATTTTCATGTTTCTACCACTATTTCTTAGTGCACGCTACGTTTCTTGAGTAGCCTTGGGAAAATGAATTTTTAAGGGTCTTACAGGAGATATTTTGAAATTTTAAAGGTTGTTTTGGATAGAGGACATTAGGGCTACCTTTTCCAATCTTTATATCAACAAAAAGATTCCTAAAAGTCGCTTCATAAATCCCCCCAAGTGCACATTATGCTTTTGTCAAAACACGCTACGTTTCTGCCGGGCACGCTACGCTTCTGTGTAGGAGGCTTTCAAGATAGGTGCCAGTCAAAAATGGTCAATTATTCGAGGTAACAACTATCTCATGAATTTTTTTATGATTAATGAAGTCCATTTGTGCTCCTTGTTGTTGATGGATCTTGTAATTAATCAAGGAGACAAAGACTCCTAGTTGTTAGCTAAATTAGGGGGGATTGTTTCTAACTTCCCTAAAAACTAGGTAATGACTCATTAGGTGCATTTATGAATTGTTGTGGATCGGGTTTCATCCCATTGAGGTGGCATCTTCTATATTTTCTATATGTATTCCAACTCAATTCATTTTAGAGGTTGGATAGTTGATAGTGCAGTGTGGAGCTTATGTACATCTTTTTACAGTAAAATCAAAGACATGTTGCAGCTATAATTTTGGGACTCCAGTGGTATGCTTATTAGCATTTTTTTTCTTGTTTTTACCATAAAATTGAATGTTTATGCTTCCAAGAAATCACATGTATGCTTCAATATGATAATATTATGAGTCTATAAACAAAATTATTACTTTTCAACTATGTTTAATGGTATTTTCATAAATTTTTTCTATCTCCTCTAATGAATGAACTCATATGTTATATGCTCATTCTGATTTTCTCTTTTTCAAACCCCATACCACAATGACAATCTAAGTGTGTTTCTAAGTATACATACCTAGCCTCATTTCATCTCTACAGTTTTTCACTTGAAATCTGACCTTGAAACCTAGACGTAGTTCCTAGACTCACACTTCCTATCCAGCAAAATTCAAAACAAAACCCTAATCAAAATCACTGAGCTTATATCTAGCCTAAGATATTTTCCTTTCGGGTCACCTCATTGAATATGAAATTGACATTGAGTGAGACCTCTCTGCTTCGGTAGGGCTAGCTACCAAATCTAAAGAATTGTTTAAGTTTACCTCCTTCAGCCTGCTTTCTCAGCCTTGGGAAACGAAGGGAGTGATAACATTTTTGACATTGTTACCGGGGAGCGGAGGTTAAATATTTCCCAGGAAAGAACGACAAAGATTAAATCTGATTGTTGATGGTGAACAGTGGCCAAGCACAAGAAGGTTGTGCATCTTTCACCTGGCAACTCCAGTGTTGAAGAATCCAAAATTTCAGAGTCTTCATGGCGACTCCACTTTTCAAAAACCAGTATTTTGAAGAACTTCTTGTTGAATTCACTATTTTCAAGATGGATTCAACTATTGTAAGGTATGCTCCTATGAATCATGCTCACATTCATGGTTTTTGAAATTGAATTCCTTACATATATTGGAAAACGTATCTACCACTACAAGGAAAAGACCCTCTAGCGGAGGTTATAAAGGAGCTTTTTAGTGTTATAAAATTGGCCAAAATTTTCAAAAAAACATATGCTACCACATCCATTTCTGGTAACGGAGTTTTTGGCAGAGGTTTTAACAGAAATTCAACACAAATAAAAAAAAATGGGCGGCCAGAGGTTATTACGGATATTTTTTCATCGGTGCTCTTATCAGGTTTTAACGCATCGGTGCGTATCGGTAGCCAGCACACCGGGGCGGTCAAAGGATAATGCACTGGGCCATTAATTAAAACAACAGCACTAGGCCTAGTGTTCATGATACAATGCACGGGGCCATTCTAATTGGTCTTGGGATTTGAGCAGTGCCCATAGGTCGTATAAGCACACCGGTGCGTGTATCTTTATGAGGCACCAGTGCTCCGTATCACATAAAGGAACCGAGATTTATAATTGGTATCGATATTCGTGTGGTGCACATGGCATCTACAAATGCACCGGTGCTTATAGATACATAAACGGCCCGGTGCACATTATCATACAAACGCACCGATATTTATAACTGGAATCGGTATTAGTGCGGTGCCCATAGAATCATAAACGCATCGGTGCGTATAGACACATAAACACACCAGTTTTCATTTTTTTTTTAAGAAACATCCACCTCTGACAGTCCAATTATTGTGATTGTTTTAAATTCATTATTCATCAAAAGTCGACACATCTTATGACAATATTCATATTAATTACATTTTTATTAATGCATTTGAATGTGTTGTTTGGATTAATTTGTTATATCATATCACAATTATTGTGGTTTTTTAAAATTCATTATTCATCAAAATTCGACACATATGTATAATCTTACAACAATATTCATATGAATTAAATTTGTATTAGTGCATTTGAGAACGAAAATGGAGAATGCAATAGCGATAATGGAGAACACAATAGAAAAAATTAAAACATATTTTATGATTATATATATATATATATATATATGAATAAGACAGTCTTTATCATACAAAATGGGACAATTTTTCGTATCCCTTTGTCTTTCAATTGGGACACTATGTCCATTACATTAAAAAAAATGTCTGATTTCACAGACATATTTCAAAAAATAAAACACCTTGCTTTGATATCCAAATTACATAGTGATCATCATTCTTCGCTTGAACTGTTGTCACTGCTAGAGCTACTTCCATGACTTGGGTTATTTTCAGGAATGTTGTGTTCACGGCGTTGATTGTTTTCTTCTTCTTCACTTTCCATCTACAAACATAAAAATAAATTGAAATGAGTGTATATACATTGGTGAGAATAATGAAAATTCCAATATTAAATAATATACATCAATGTAAATCGAAAAGAAAAATGACATACCATAGCAAAAATTGACTCATAAACTATACACATTCTTTCAAAACCATGTACCATGCCATCTTTCAAAATTTCATCTGTTGGCGTAGTTCCATACTTTGTTTCCTGCAAGTTTTATACCCTATAACAAATCATATATTTAATATAAAAGATGTTTTTGTTCTATTAATTATAGACAGAGCTAATTAAAACAAGATCGATAGATGCTTACAAATTCCACAATTAAATTTTGATATGCCAACATATACTCACAACCCCTATTTAACCCAATTTTAATCAATTCATCTGATGGTTCTTCTTTGTATGTTAGCACCTGTTTGAAGACATTCAATGATAATTTTTGTAAAACAACTTAAAAAATACAAAAATTAAATCTAGTTAAGTTGTTATAAGGAAGTAACAATTACTCACAAACTTAGAGATCAACCACTTTCTTCCTGGTCGTCCTGTTTTATGTGCTAAATGGGTTCCATTTTCTTTTCTTTTCTGCAAGAAAATTCTTGAAAATTAATATTTAATGCTAAATTTTTTATTTATTGTACCTAATGATTGAAAAATTCAATGATTACATATTACATTTGAAGCACGTTGTTGTATTCGTTCCACTAGATCCCTCATACTTTTGTGAAAAAATTTCCCCCTTTCGTTAACTTCCAGCACCACTCCAGATGAGCCAAGAAGCAATTCATTTTCATTTGCATGTTCTATTTCTTTTTTTTCTTAGAACAACATTCCTTTTCTGAGTTGTTGGTCCCTGTAGAACATTAAACAGATGTGAATTAGTAGACTATTTGACACATGTTATCTAATAATTTTTAGTATATTATTAATGATAATTAAAAAAAGAAACTCATATTGGATCGATAGTATTGTTTCATTCACCTGATTCATCTTTTCGCAATTTTTCCATTAAACGTTCTTCTAGTCGTAGATCAGAAATAATCATATCCAGCTACGTCATTTTGTGGCTCTGCATGATACACAGTAAACAATTCATATTAGTTAAAGTTATATATAGTTCAAAAATAATATTTTTTATAAAGAATTTACAAAGAACTTGCCTTTTTTGCTTTTCTTGATGTGTTAACAGTATTTTTGTTACTTGATATCGTGTCAGTCATTTCTTTATCAATCTAAAACCTATAGCATATCATTCATTAATATATTTATAAATAAATTCTCAAATTTTCAAGTAGAAAATAAATCTCAAGACACCGGTGTGCCTTTCATGAAATCTGCATCGCCGCCGGTGTGTGGATATATTAACAACACATCGCAAAATAATATAATACAGTGTACAGTGGGTTCGGTATTATAAACACACCACAAAAACAGTGTAATAGACCTAACAGTGCATGGGGTATTATAAACGCACTGCAAAAATGATGTAATACACCGTATGGTGCTTTCCTATTTAAAGAGAGCACCGGTGCCCTACTTCAGATTTGGCGCACGGATTTAAAAAAAAAAAAAAAAATCACTTTTTTATGACACGAAACTTGCGCGGTGCACTGTAATAATACAGAGCACCGATGCGGTGGCGTATGCAAGGTGCACCGATAAAGGAAAATCCATTTTTTCAAAAATTCACGCAACAGCCAAATGGATTTGGATCCGACTATGCAAGTCGTCCTGTGGGTTGGACGTCAATCTAAAATGAAAAACCCTAATTCTGAAATCACAGAAATAGGGAGAATAAAGGGAAAAAAAACAAAAAAATAAAGGGTTCAGGGTAAAAATGGATAAAACTGCAGAAAAAAATAAAAAACTGCAGAAAAAAGTAAAAAAAATAATTAAATTTAATCACGAAATGGTTTGAAATTCTATGATAAAGGGCTTGAATCACCAGATTTTTGGTTTCTAATTGTCTGAATACTTCTATTTGAACGTATTTCACCATCCACAGTGCCCTCATGCTCTCTTGCTCCAGGTCTGTCTCCTACAAAAATCTGACTGAAAAGTTTTAGCAAAAATAGTGAAATATTGAAAAGTGTTTAGTATTTAAAAAATTATTTTATCAAATTAGATTTTCGAAAATATTTTGCCGCCCATTTTTCAAATTGCCACTTTTTTTTAACTTAAAAAAAATAGAGTTGTGTTTTTTATTTGCGTTTATTCGTTTCTGGTGCGCGTAAATGTGACGCACCAGTGCGTTGTATTAATAGGACGCACCAGGGTCTATTAGGATGATAAGTTCACTGGACTTTTTAAAGTTTTTTTTTTTTTTTTTTTTTTGTATGTAAGATCATAATAAAATATTGATAATTATAAAGTACATGAATTTATTTTCATTATTTTCTAAACTTTATATATGTAAGATCATAAAAAAATAATGATAATTATAAAGTACATGAATTTATTTTCATTATTTTCTAAACTTTATGTTACAAAAATTCATATTATTCTAGATTTGTTATTTTACAATTATTTGCAAATTTACAAATTTAAATATTTTAATAAAATCAATTCACATTAATATAATTAAAATTTTCACATTAATAGAATTAAAATTTTACAAATTAATATTTTACATACAATTACATTAATTAAAATTACAATTAGAATTAGAATTAAAATTACAATTACAATTTTACATTAATTTCACATACATGAATTACGATTAGAATGACAATTACAATTTTAATTTTACATACAATTACATTTACAATTTTACATATAATTACATTTACAATTACAATTAAAATTTTACAAATATTTTACAGACAGTTCAATTAAAATTACAGTTACAAATACAATTACATTTACAATTTTACATAGAATTACATTTACAATTACAATTACAATTTTTCAAATATTTTACATACAATTCAATTAAAATTACAAATACAAATACAATTACAATTTGTGAAATTTACATACAATTAGAATTAGAATTACAATTTTACAATTTTTCATATATAAAATTACAATCATTTCAGAATAAATTAAATATTACAATTACAATTAAAATTTTACATTAATAAATATTTTACATACAATTACACTTACAATTACAATTAGTACAAATACAAATACAATTTTACAATTTTACATAGAATTAAAATTTAAATTACAATTACATTCACGACATAATATTTAATAAATATCATGGTTATTTAATAATATTAAATTAATTAATAAACATCATCACAATCATGATAACCATCGTACAAACATCATATTCGACAAATAAACACATTCAATTAACATCAAAGTAACACTATATATTAACATTATCGCAACACAAACATCAAATATACATCTCAATATAATGTCAAATAACTCTTTCGCCTATCACATATACACATCTGTCTACAAGCTAAACATTAAATGAACATATCTAACATGACTAACAATATGCGCCACATCATGATGATCATCAACATGAAAATTAAGTACAACTGCAACATGAACATAAAATACATGGACCATATATATAACTGAATAATGTTAAAAATATACAATTGTAATATAAATGTCATGGATCAAGCGTTGTTGGTAGTATAACAACATCAATAACACTAGTACAAGTGGATGCGGCCTACTCAGTAAAGTTGGGTGCAGCCTCGACAGTCGATGGTCGACTAGCTTGCTCATGATCATGATGACCACTAGTACTGATGGATGCATCCGCTGGTGGTAGTACACCATGATAAATATGAGGTGCAGTAGTAGTGGAGGCCTGCTTAGTCAATAGTACTCCAGCCTCGGCGGTCGATGGTCCAGCCTGCTCATGATGATCGTGACTAGTACTCATGATGGATGCTGTAGGCTGCTGACTAGACGTGGCCAATTTTCCAACCTCATCTCCATGATGACTAGTGTCATATGCTGCCAGTGGAGCCTCATGCTGATCATCAGGCACGCCACGACGTGAACGATCACAAGATGCATCTGAGTCGTTGTTGGTAGACTATCCATCACGTGCCACAGCTCAACTATGCCTATAGTTACGGACAATCCTCCTCAATTGCATAAGAGTTTTCGTAGCTCCTACGACATGCCGCATCAGGTCGTACATGTCATGCGGCATGCCTCTCCACATCCGTAACAGTCTAGCATCACCCTGTATCTCTCTGTAATGAGCAGGCCTGATGCTCGCATCTGAAGTCAATCCACAGAGTTGCCTGCCCAACTCCATCTGGTATCTGGTCTCAGGTCGACCACGCCTAGCAAAAGGCGGTACCGGTGCACCATGAGGCGTAGGATCAGCACATCTCTCTATTGCACCACCGGCCTCATCCTCCGATGCATCAACCATCTCCTTATCGTAATCATCATAATCAACACCTGGATCATGTGGTGGATTCGGCATCTCATCGCCATCAAATGAGCCAATGTCTGCAAAATATATACAAGTACACAATAATAATTAGACGATTTCATTGCACAATTTAATAAAAACAAGTTAAAGAACATGTTAGAATAAATTTAAATAAAACAATAATATTACCTCTATCATCTAGCGGCTCATCAGGAATGAAGAGTATGTTGGGACACCCTCACCAATCTAGTTTAGCATAAGGACATGGGACCATAATGAAGGGATGCAGCCCACCAACACTAGCTAGTAAGTCCAGCGAATCATGTGATATCCTCGTTGGAAACATAGTGTCTCCCCTCTTCGGCATCATCTGCCCCCACATGCGCATCTGGGCCTCGAACATCAACCTACAAGGCTATCGAAAAAAACTAGGTCTCATCTCTGGAAACCTCTCAAAAAATAAACAAAACAGCTCTGAAGCAAAAGGGAAGTTGAACCTCCCTTTTGCATGAGCACGACATCTATCTAAGGTTGTACAAAAATGTCGCAAAAAAATGACAGACCACCTGACAAGTCGTGGCTGCTATACTAAAGAATCAACATAATATAAAAGCGAGCAACTAATACGTTTCCCATCACTGGTGTTGTGTGAAATGATCGAAGCAATAATATAGAGGCACTGCACATCCTGTCTACCAAAAGCACCTATACGTAACTGACCTCCAGGTATCTGAAACTCTGAAGGAGACAGTACATGTGCTCCAATGTATCTCTGGGAGTAAACTAACTGACTCCCTGCTACACAACAAGCTGACACGTCTGGGAATGAGGGAAAATCCACATCTCTCCTTGATAGTCCTATAATAAAATAAATATCCTCCTCAGTGGGTGTGTACCACTGGTCAGGACCAACCTGAAAAGGTTGTCGGTGGGCATTCCACCTGCCGATAATATGTCTCAAAAGCACACTATGGGCCTTTAGGCCGGAAATAGCCTCCTCATAGAACTTGAGGAGGCCTACCTACTTAAGGATCTCCTGGGTATCTGTAGTAATAGGGCAAGGGCATCCATCTCTCTCCCTCTCTCTTGCCTCCCATTGGCGAATCATGTCATATTGTTCTGCTTGTTGTTGTTTTTGTTGCTCCTGTTCTCTCTAAATTATTGCCATATTAAATAAAAAAAATTTATTAAAACAGAAATGTATTTATAAATATACATATATGATTTTTTTTGAAGAAAAAACAAACATACAAATTGGTGCTCCATAAAAACAATCATGCACCAGTGCCGATGCGTCCTAATATTTTAACGCACCGTCACCGAGGCCCCTAATGAAACAAACCACACCGGATTATGTGTAGATGTCTATTTCTCAAGCACTGTGGACTGTATATAATTCAGAATAGCAGTGCGCTGACTGAAATATACGCCCCGACATGTATAGTCGTGTTAGCGCACCGACTTCATGAAAATGACATAGTTGACAGTGCGGTATTTTACCCGGCCGAACCATTGACCCTCTCAGAATGAAAAATGCAGTGCGCTGACATAAATTGGGGTGGAAAATGAAGTCAACGCACCACACTGTGATTGTTGGGGTCAACGGTGCGCTTGGATAAATGAGCACACCGCCTTTTTTCTTTTTTCTTTTTAATTTAAAATTATTCGGGGCGCCTTCCGGCACCACCCCTGAAACGGTGTGGTTACCGTTAGCACCGGTAGCGGTGCTGCCTGTAAATTTTACAGGCAGCACCACTATCCAGTGCGAGCCGAGTAGCTCGAGCGCACCGTGCGACAAATTTTTTTTTTTTTTTCTTTTTTAATGGTTCTTTTTAAGTTTGTTTCAATTTCTAATCCACTAAAAGGCTTAATTATAGAAAAACTAGAAAAATACATGTACATTTCATGGTTGAGGAGGCATATTGGCTGTAAAATTTGGAAAATAAAATTTGCCCACTGTTTTTCAAAATGCAAGCTAGAGATTGGTGGCCAATGCAGAGCAGTAGTGCATGGAATGGGTGCAATGAGAGCACCAATGTCAGGGCGGCTCATAAATAAGGAAATAGCACTGGGGTTTGAGAGCTCTAGAGCACTAAGGAAAGTGAATAATGAATTTTTTTGGCCGTCCCTGTTTTGGTGCGCAGGGTTTTATAAGCGCACCGGTGCGGTTAAATAAAACTGCATTGGGCGGTATCATTTTTGGTGCGTTTTTTATAACACGTCGGGGCATTTCCCTAACCGCGCACCGGGATGTTTCAGTTTCGGCGCGAAAATTTGATGATGCACCGGGGTGGCGTAATGGTAAAGCACCGATGCGTAATAGTCGCAAAGAACCAGTTTTTTGGCCTTATTTTTTTTTCTTTATATAACGCTATTCCAGTGCGTGCGGTTTCTGGCGCACTGGTGCTCTATGAGCAAAACACACTGGCTCGTTTCTGTTTTGGCGCGGTGTTTTATGATGCACCAGCGCGGAAGAGTATTGGCGCCCCGGTGCGTTACAGTAATTGGACGCCCGGGCGGTGTGTGTACTTTGTGCATGTTCGGTGTGCCAATGTTCGGTGTGCACCAGTGCGTTCTATGGTATCGTGCGCACCGGTAATTGATAGCTCAGGAGCATTGGAAAACTGAAAAATCTGATTTTTTTGTCGTAAATATTTTTTTAATTTAACCCTTACCAGTGCACGTTTTTTTATAGGCGCACCAGTACTATTTTCTTCAAACGCACTGGTCGGTTTGTGTTTTGGCACGTTTTTTATGATGCACAGGTGCGGTTTTTGTCTACCACACCAAGTGGTTTCGGTGTTGGCATTGTGTTTTATAATGCACCGGCGCGGACGAGTTGTGAGGCACCAGTGCTATATTATATTATGACGCATTGGGTGGGTGTGTACGGAGTGCACGGTGTCCGATGTGCCAATGATTTTTTCCACACCAGTGTTTTCATTTTTTGAGAGCACCGAGGTGAGTTTCAACGATAAGAGCGCCGATAGGAAAACATCCGCAAAACCCTCCGCCCACCAACCACCTCTAATAACCTCCGCTAGAAACAGATGTATGGGGTATTTTTCTTTGTGGTTCCTCAAAAACATACGCTAGAGGGTATTTTCCTTGTAGAGTACCCAAATTCATAAATGGAAACAAGGATGAAGCTATTATGCATCTAAAAAAATTTCATTGGTATATACATAAGCCTTGGATTAGGTTTCATGAGGATTTTTTGATGAAAATTTTTATGGATACCCTGGAAGGGAAAGAAAGATCATGGTATGACGGGTTGAAGCCAGGTAGCTTATTCTCTCTTAAATATTTCCACACAAAATTCTTTGAGTTTTATGGAAAGCCTCACCATTCGTTCTTATTGTTCAAAGATTTTTGTGAATCCTGTGAAGATTTCATTCAATATCTTAAAGAGGCTTTTGTTGATGAAGAGTGTCTGGATTATGAGATCGTAGAGGCCCTTCATGAATTTTCTTCTCAACGAAAAATAACAGAGATTAGTTGCCTTGATACAAAGGATCATTCACAGAACACATCAACTCCTCCTTTTCTTGAAGATGAAAGAGATCTGCATCCTAACAGTCAAGTTATATCCCATGAAGTTAACAAATTTTTGTAGGCTTGTCCATCTTTTCATGATCAGGAATATCATAACTTTTTCAAACAAGAAAATAAATAGACATTCTATTGGTTTATTCAACTTCTGGGTCAATGCTAGAGGAAAATAAAATTACAAATCCTTTTGAAAATTCTTATTTTCAGCAGCATGCTAATGCATCCCAAGACGATGGGATTAAAGGGGTATGTGACATAGAATTGCATCTTGTTGTGATAGTTATTGAAGAGTATATTAAAGTTAATATTTTTAAAATATCTAATGAATATTCTACTTTAGAAACTCTTAATTCAGATTCACAAGAAGGATTACTCTTGAATCCATTTTTCGAAAGAGAGATACATGTACCTTCAAATTTTGAAGATACTAAGCTTCAAATTGACCATCATAAGTTGCAGGAAAGTAGTGAAAAATAAGAGGTTGGTTTAGAGCCTCTTGTAGATTATGATCTTCCTAGAGGTTCAAAAAATGGAGAGTCTACTGAAGAAGAGGAGTTTGTCATGGATCCTATGGATGTGCACATTTATACTTTTGATAATATGGCTACCTCAAACGTTGATTTTCAAGAAACAACTTCCCTTTCTCTTGATATTATTGGATACCCTAGTGTCAGTTTCTTGCATCCATCTCGGAATATGAATCTTATTGTATTTATAAATCATGAGCACATGTTTAGTGGACACTCTGAGTTGCCTATATTTTGTTTCTTTTGCCTACTTAAGGAAAGTGTGAGCAAGATACAAGTAAGTAGCTAATTTTTTGGATTGGTTACACTAGAGGGACCATATCACATGATTATATATATATATATATATATATATATATATTGTATATGTATATATATATATATATATATATATATATGTATATATGTATATATATATATATATTCAGTAGATGGGTAGTTATCATAAATATTTGAAGCCCAAGGTGAAGGCCCTAAGATTCTGATGGTCTGCTGCCATAATTAAGTTCAGCCAGTAGTCAAGTTTTTTAGAAAAGTCTGTTTTTGTTTCAGTTAGTCATTTCATTGTCTAGTGTTTTATTTTTTACTCCATTTCCCAATGGATGAGGCTACCTGGTCTATGATATTATTGACACATCCTAAAGGAGCTTCCATCCACAGCTGGAGCCAATTTTAGTGTCGGTTAGTCACCATTGATCAAATGTACTCTTTCAAGGTTATTTGAGAGGGTCCTAGGTCAAATTTTATAGTTCCAAATAAGTTTTCAAATAAAATTTTATCAGTGTTTGTTGTCTAGGTGAGTGCTACTCCTTCCACCTGTTCATTTTATCATCACTCATCATCGTCATGTCTTCATTCAAGTGTCTTAGGCCATGAAAAAGTTAACTTTTCATCATATAGGTTATGGTTTAGGTTTTCACTTAATTGGTCATCATAAGTCATGTAGGTAGTCATGCAATCACCTTAGTCGCCATCATGGGAGTTAGTAATTAGGGAAAAAACATTCAAAAATATTCCCAACATAAATTTACCCTTCATGGAGATGTAACCTTATCAAATAAAGTTATAAAGCTGCAGTACACTACCTCATCACATCATTTCTCAATAAGGACAGTAATGTCATACCATCATCAAAAGAAAAAGTCAACTTCCAAGTTATAAAAAGTACATCCAAAGCATTCATACACTTCATTCCATCTTTCTAGATCTCTCATCCTCCATTGAGCCACATCTCAACCTTCGACGCCTTCATCTTTCCATCATCAAGCCCTAACTAGCTAGCATGTTGGGTTTCTGCCTAAGCACATTGTGTTTTTGGTTTTTGGAGGCTAAAAGAGAAATAAAAAGGTTCAAACATCATTCTATAGGTTAAATGTACTTTCAACAAGTATAGCTTCTCATTAGCTCTCATACAATGATTTCCTTTAGCAAATGGCGAAGTCCCTCTCCTAGGGTTTTCACTTCATTTTTGGATTTCTTTGGTGTTTGGTTTGTTTCAATGTGAAAAATCATGGTTTTTATACCCTACTACCTTCCTACACACCTCATACACCTCCCCAAACCATTTCCTACATTTCTCTTCCTCATTTATTTTATTTTCCCCTAAAACCCTGGCCCACACTGTATTTTTGTAAAGATTCTAGATTAGGATTGTGTTTTAGCCTTTTTACCCTCTTTACCTTATCCATTTCAAGTAATTCCACTTGCAATATGTTCCTAAAACACTCCCTTATCTCCCCTAATATTTTCATATTTTTCCCTAACTCCTATCCCCTCCACTTCCCTCCCTAAACTTGTTGCCCCATTTTCCCCTGTTTTCCTAGATTCCACCCTTTCCTTCCTTCCCATAAAGCTAGGGTTTCTATCATAAAAAAAACACCATGGAAAATGAGAAGAAAAATTACAACAAAGGAAGGAAATTTTCCAGGTTTGAGCCAACTTAGACCCATGGCATAGTTTTTAGAGTTTTGTGATCATTTGCTAGGGTTTACATTTTACACAGGGAAAGTCCTAATTCAAATTTACTTTCTGAAGTAATGAAGATGGAATTGACAAAAATGAAAGAATTTTTTTTTCAATAATATACCACATAACAAAACCTCCTTTATTTTATGCACAGGTGTTATGATTTGAGAGAAATGCCCAAAATACAATTGCTACAGATCATTTTCTGCACTTTTGGATAGGTTGTCTTCAAGTCAATTTTCCAGGGGTTTGGAGCAGGGGTTTGTAGTTACTAATGACTCCATCGTGTAGTATACATACTAATATTTGAAACCATACCACTTTCAGCCCCAAGAATCCTCTATGAAGGCCTCCAAACACCCACTCAAAGACCACGCTACGCTTCTGTTGAGGGCACACTACGTTTCTGCAGTTTTTAGTGATCAACTTCAAAATTGGATTCTGAAAAAATGGGAAATTGTTTTTGAAACTTGGAGGAGGTTGTCTCTAATAACATAGAAAAGAACAAAAACCTCTCTCAGTTATGAAAAATGTTTATGGTTAGAGATATATGGATCCATATTTGAGCCCTATTTTTGTAGAATATTTTTGGAAAATTTTGGATTTTTGGGAAATTTTGGCAATTTCACTTTTACAGAAACACAGAAGGGCCACGCTACGCATTTTCTCAGAGGATATAATGGGGGTAGCTTTACATGGTTGGATATATTTTGAGTTTTACATTAAAAATATGCTTTTTTCATGAAAGTTCCTAAATTTGAAAAAAAAACTCAAAAAACACCTCAATTTTCATGTTTCTGACACTCTTTCTCAATGCACGCTACGTTTCTGGAGTATCCTTGGGAAAATGAAGTTTTGAGGGGTCTTAAAATTGGTATTTTGAAATTTTAAAGGTTGTTTTGGATAGAGGACAACCAGGGCTACCTTTTCCAATCTTCATATCAGCAAAAATATGCCTATAAGTTACCTCAAAATTCCCTCCAAGTGCATGCTACACTTCTATCAAAACACACTACGCATTAGGGGAATTTTGAGGTCTAAAATGGGCCTCATAAGAAAATTGTAAAATAATAGTCGGAATAATAAAATAATATTTGATTACATCAACAAATTTTAGAGGGGAAAAAGAAAAAACTACTTTTTTCAACTCATATTTTGAACTTATCTCCCTAAGTGTTTACTCAAATTTCGAGAAGGAATACTCATTGGATGCAAGATTTGATTCTCCATACAAGGACTACCAATGTTTCATACTTTTGATAGACTCTTCTACATGAAAAATTAGAAATATATAAAAAACGTGATTGTAATCACGTTTTTTCATGTATTTCTCATTTTTCGTGTAGCATGGTCCATCAAAAGTATGCAACATGGGTACTCCTTGGATGAGGAATTAAATTTTGCATCCAAAGGGTACTCCCTCCCGAAATTTGAGTAAACCCTTAGGGAGATTAGTTGAAAATACGAGTTGAAAAAATAGTTTTATTATTTTATTATTTTATTATTTTTTAATCTTTTTTCTTTTTTACTCAAAAAATGGTGAATCATCCCCCATGGTTGACATCATTATCTTGAATCCTATTTCTTCTCATAAAGTTTATTTTGGTTGTACATTTTTCTTAGGAGGCCCATTTTAGACCTCAAAATTCCCCTAATGTCTCTGTTAGGCACGCTACGCTTCTATGTAGGAGGTTTTCTGGACAAGTGTCAATAAAAAGTGATCAACGGTTTGAGGTAACAACTATCTCATGAGTTGTTTTATGATAATGAAGTCCATTTGTGCTCCTCATTGTTGAGGGATCTTGTAATTAATCAAGGAGACAAAAACTCCTAGTTGTTAGCTAAATTAAGGGGGACTATTTCTAACTTCCCTAAAAACTAGGTAATGACTCATTAGGTGCATTTATGAAGTGTTTTAGGTCGCGTTTCGACCCATTGATGTGGTATCTTCTCTATTTTCAATATGTACTCCAACTCAATTCATTTTAGAGTTTGGATATTTGATAGTGCATTATGGAGCTTATGTACATCTTTTTAAAGTGAAATCAAAGACATGTTGCAGCTATAATTTTGGGACTCCATGTTGATTTATGGTAGCATCGGATGTTCTCTAGCCTTGTAAATTTGTATATAGGCTAGGACACATGTATTCCATAAAACCCAAAAATGGTTTTGGAAAATTCCACTTAGAGATGGTTTAATTAAAATAATTAATCATTTTTTAATGTTTTCCTAAGTCTAAACTTTGGGAAACTGATTAATTAAAGGGTATTAATTAAACTAAGTGTGAATCTTCTAGATAAAGTCATGGATAACCTCCAAGTGAATATTTTCCCTTGATTATGTTTTAATCTTGTTCATTGAAGGGTCAACAGAAGAATATAAGAAGGAGGGTAAGCGGCCTATGGAAAACACATTGAGCATTTGGAATTTTCGAGTTTGTGTGAGGAGACATAGCTTTTGGTCAGAATTGAATCACTAGGGTAGGGTTTGCAAAGTGATGTTAATTTATTGATCATATTCAGAGAGGGGAAGATGTAGAAACTGGTGAGGAGGACCAAGAGTGCATTTCAGAGGGAGGAAGCAGTGACGCAGAGAGAGACATCACAGTTTTTTGAAGGGGTGACACAGTTCCTGCATAAACCCATGCAGAAGTGGCGCAGTGTCTCGTTGATTCAGTCCGGAGATAGTTGGGAGCTGGGGTTTCTGAGCCAGGAGGGTCAAAATCCAATTCTGGATCATCTTAGATCAATTCTTGAGCAGAGGTGACGCAGTTCTAGAGATTTCCCACACAGGCTTACACAGTTCCAACACAGGAATCACGCAGAGGAAGAGAGGGGCTTCACCAGCGCTATTCATATTAGCCAAGGATTTTCAGAGTGAGGTATATCTCACAATTTCATAATTTGTCTAGATTTCTCTGAAGGATGAGCCAGATATTGGCACCCTAGTTGTACTCAAGATTCTGCTGCTTAACAATATAAAACCCTCAGATCTGCTGCACTGGTTTTCCCGAGTTGTGTTTTTCCGGGGACTTATTCCAAAAATAACTATGTTAAATGTGGATATTTTTCATTATATTTTTTTTCATATTGTTTCAGCACTTAGATTTATTCCACAACATTATTTGTGTAGACTACTTCATAAATTACTTAAATATTTCACTATAATGAAATAATTATGAAACATAATAGGATAAGTAATTCAAATCTGTTGCAATAGGAATCCAAATTTAGGATTTTTCACATGGTATTAGAGCTTATTCAAGCTGAAGTGCAGGAGAAACAAGAATGAACCAGCAGATCAGCGCAGGAGAGACTGGGATCTGCGTAAGAAGTAGCAGACCCTCCTAGAGATTACGTTGTCCAGACCAGGAGGGAAATCTAGTGCAGAAAAAGGGTCCCTTTGAGAGATTTGACAGAGGGGTAAGCATTTTTTCAGTTGAAGAAGAGGCAAGGTAACATACCAGCGTAGCTGAAGGAAGCAGTTACTGCACAGCAGTAAGAGCTGGTGCATAAAGTGTCAGAAAAATTCTAAAAACACAGATTGGGGTATTTATTTATCTCAAATAGTTTCTTGCTCAAAGAAACTTAGTTTATCTTGTGCAGCAATAGAAGAAGTGACTTACTCCAAAAGGAGTGCGTAAGTCTAGCTGAGTAGAGGGTTAGAGAAAAGAAATTGACAGTTGAGGAGATGGTCAGCAATGGACTGCATAAACAAGATAGATTGGAGGGTGCCTCCAAATATGTTATTTGGAAATCAAGGATTGAATTTCTCATTGATGAGAATGATATTAAAGCCCTCATAAAAAACACAGTTTCAAAACCTCTTGATGCAGCACACCTGAGACAATTCAAGAAGAATATGGCAAGAGCCAAGCGATTGATCCTAGATGGTGTGAAAGATCATAACGTACCTCACATAGCATCTAAAAACACTGCTAGAGAGATGTTGATAGGGCTAGAAAATCTATACCAACGATCTTCCGAGTAGCGAAAGATGTATTTGGAGGAGAAGATGTGTAATACCAGGATGAAGAAGCGAGAATGTTTTGACTCCTTCATGTCTCGTATTCAGGATACCCGAGGCCAGTTTTCAGCAGTGGGAGATGCTCCTGGAGACTCAGAGCTAGTAAGGCTCACTCTGAACTCGGTTTCAGAATACTATCAAGTATTTTTCTAGAGAATTCTAGGCAAAGAAAGGCTTCCAGGATGGGAAGCAATGTGGGAAAAGTTACAACAAGAAGAGCTAAGGAGATACCTCCTCAAAATCCATTTGGAGGATGGCACTTGTGGGTCGAAATTCGAGAAGGAGGAAGAAGATAACACTGCCCTTGCATCAAAGGGGCAACAAAAGTAGAAGAATAAAGATCTGTCCAAGATCAAGTGCTTCTGGTGTGGGGAAATGGGACATTATGCCACACAGTGTCCTCTTAAGAAAAAGGATAAAGAGGAGAAGCAAGATCCTCAAGCAGGAGCTGCTAAGATTGAGGCAAAAGGATATTGTGTTATGTTAGCTCATATTTTGAAAGGAGAGAAGTTGGCTAACTTGGATTTTTAGATATAGAATCTACAAATGGCAGGCTCCTAGATTATTTCTGAACTCTTGGATCACATGTGAGCTATGGCAGCCTAAAGACAGTAGCAGGATGGACAGTTGCAGTGGAAGATGAGAAGAAATTGCAGTAGCTAGCAGTAATAGAGCCTAATCAGCGCAGAGAGGGAGCAGCAACATCAGTAGTAAAGTAGCAGCAGCGTAGTGCAGTGCAGAGCAGCAACAACATTGTATTTTTTCAGAGAACTAGTGCAAAAACTAGCATCAATAAATCTTATTTTCCAGTTGCAGATTTTCTTTTCCAATTCTGGATGTTTTTCTGTTACAATTAGCAACAGTGTAGCAAGAGTAGTTGAGCAGCAACAATAGATGAACAGTAGCAGTGCAGTGCAAAAGTGGTGCAGCGCAGTGCAAAGTAGTGCTCACGTAGCACAGAGCAGTGCTCACATAGTGCAGCAACATGGTTGAAAAATTCAGAGGGAGTTGCAGTACAGTGGAAGTTGGCAGCAGTATGCAGAGTCAGCAGTTGTACAGATGCAACATTTTCTTGTGTAGTGTTGGTGAGCAGCATCAACAGCACAATGACAGATGTTCTAGAAGTCAGAGCAGCACATTGAGTTGTTTTGTTAGAGCACTTTCATCGCTAAGAGGGAGTCTTGATTTATGGTAGCATCGGATGTGCTCTAGCCTTGTAAATTTGTATATAGGCTAGGAAAAATGTATTCCATAAAACCCAGAATGGTTTTGGAAAATTCCTCTTAGAGATGGTTTATTTAAAATAATTAATTGCTTTTTAACATTTTCCTAAGTCTAGACTTAGGGAAACTGATTAATTAAAGGGTATTAATTAAACAAAGTGTGAATCTTCTGGATAAATCCATGGATCATCTCCAAGTTAATATTAGCCCTTTATTATGTTTTAATCTTGGTCATTGAAGGGTCAACGGAAAAATATAAGAAGGAGGGTGAGGGGCCTATGGAAAACACATTGAGCACATTGAGCATTTGGCATTTTCGATTTTTTGTGAGGAGACACAAATTTTGGTTAGAATCGAATCACTAGGGCAGGGTTTTCCAAGTGATTTTAATTCAGTGATCAGATTCAGAGAGGGGCAGATGCAGAAACTGGCCAAGAGAACTAGGAGTCAGAGAGAGGCAGCAGTGACACAGAGAGAGACAGTGCAGTTTTTTGAAGGGGTGATGTAGTTCCTAAATAAACCCACGTAGAAGTGATGCAATGTATCGTTGATTCAGTCCGGAGATAGCTGGGAGTTGGGGTTTCTGAGCTAGGAGGGCCAAAATCTAGTTCCGGATCAGCTTATATCAATTGTTGAGCAGAGGTGACGCAATTCCATATATTTCCCACGTAGGCCTATGCAGTTCCAGCATAGGCATCATGTAGAGGCATAGAGGGACTTCACCAGTGCTATTCAGATTAGGCGGGGATTTGCAGAGTGATGTATATCTCACAATTTCATCAGATGTCTAGATTTCTCTAAAGGGTGCAAAGGATATTGGCACCCTAGTTGTACTCAAGATTCTGTTGCTTAATAATATAAAACCCTCAGATCTGCTACACTGGTTTTCCCGAGTTGGGTTTTTCCGAGGACTTATTCCAAAAATAACTATGTCAAATGTGGATGTTTTTCATTATATTTTGTTCAAATTGTTTTAGCACTTAGATTTATTCTGCAACATTATTTTTGTAGACTGATTCAGAAATTACTTCAATATTTCACTGTAATGAAATAATTATGAAACATAATAAGAGAAGTAATTCAGATTTGTTGCAGTAGGAATCCAGATTTAGGATTTTTCACACTCCAGTGGTATGCTTATTATCATTGTTTTTTCTCAATGTTACCATCAAATTGAATGTTTATGATTCCATGAAATCACATGTATGCTTCTATATGATATTATTACGAGTCTATAAACAGAATTCTTACTTTTGTGCTTTGTTTAATGGGATTTTCATAAATTTATTCTATTTCCTCTTATGAATGAACTCATACGTTATATGCTCACTCTAATTTTCTCTTTTTCAAACCCTATACCATAATGAAAATGTAAGTGTGTTAATAAGTATACCTATCTGGCCTCATTTCATCTCTGCAGTTGTTCATTTGAAATGTAACCTTGAAACCTAGACCTAGTTCCTAGACTCACACTTCCTATCCAGTAAAAGTAAAAACAAAACCCTAGTCAAAATCATTGAGCTTATATCTAGCCTAAGATATTTTCCTTTCCAATCACCTCATTGATTGTGAAATTTACATTGAGAGAACCCTCTCTAGTTTCGTAGGGCTAGCTACCAAATCTAAATATTTGTTTGAGGTTACCTCCTTCAGACTACTTTCTCAGCCTTTCTCACAATTTCATCAGTTGTCTAGATTTCTCTGAAGGGTGAGCTGGATATTGGCACCCTAGTTGTACTCAAGATTCTTCTGCTTAATAATATAAAACCCTCAGATTTGTTACACCGGTTTTCCCGAGTTGGGATTTTTCAGGGACTTAGTCCAAAAATAACTATGTCAAATGTGGATGTTTTTCATTATATTTTGTACAAATTGTTTCAGCACTTAGATTTATTCCACAACATTATTTGTGTAGACTGCTTCAGAAATTACTTCAATATTTCACTGTAATGAAATAACTATGAAACATAATAAGAGAAGTAATTCAGATTTGTTGCAGTAGGAATCCAGATTTAGGATTTTTCACACTCCAGTGGTATGCTTATTATCATTGTTTTTTCTCAGTGTTACCATCAAATTGAATTTTTATGCTTCCATGAAATCACATGTATGCTTCTATATGATAATATTATGATTCTATAAATAGAATTCTTACTTTTGTGCTTTGTTTAATGGGATTTTCATAAATTTGTTCTATTTCCTCTGATGAATGAACTCATACGTTATATGCTCATTCTGATTTTATCTTTTTCAAACCCTATACCACAATGAAAATCTAAGTGTGTTTATAAGTATACCTATTTGGCATCATTTAATCTTTGAAGTTGTTCATTTGAAAGCTAACCTTGAAACCTAGACCTAGTTCCTAGACTCACACTTCCTATCCAGCAAAATTCAAAACAAAACCCTAGTCAAAATCATTGAGCTTATATCTAGCCTAAGATATTTTCCTTTACAATCACCTCATTGACTATGAAATTAACATTGAGATAACTCTCTCTGGTTTCGTAGGGCTAGCTACCAAATCTAAATATTGGTTTGAGGTTACCTCCTTCATACTAGTTTCTTAGCCTTGGGAAACGAAGGGAGTGATAACACTTTCTATGGAATATTAGAATAATTTTTGTCTTGATTTCAGTTCGATTTAATTAGCAATAGAAAAATTCTTGCAATTTTCTACATGTTCGAACTTCCTCCCACTTTAGGGGCACTTTCCCTTGTAGTTGTTTAGTGGATAATTTTTCTTTTAGCTCACTATTATAGTCACAAACTTGAAAATATCGGTTTATATTTAGCAGCCACACTTTTGTAGCTTCTCTTGATTACCATCATATGTTGGAGGTATAATTTTTCTGAATTATCCATGGAGTTTCACTTTAGCTTTCTTTTTTGGTTTATGCTGAATTTTGGATGCGCTAGTCCCTTCTTCCACCATTCTTCCTCTCTAACTTTTCCCTTCATCCTCCTCTAAATTTCGTTTAGGAGTTTTTCCCTTATCTCCAACCTCCTTCATTGCATCCACTTTCCTAGAATTTTTCCTATCATACAAATTTACAATTTCTTATTCTTTCTATGCATTAGCCTTTAAAAGTTGCTCATGCCTAGAATGAAGGTTAATCATTCCAGCTTGAAAATTTTCATCATCTCTAATAGTTCTCTTTTAATATTTTTGGTTTTCTAGAAAATATATACATAAATCGCATGCTCATCGCTATCAGTTCTTTCATGTTATTCTACCATGCTTCATGTTTCCCAATTCTTCCTTTTATGTATCAACTATACAAATTCAAAAATTCTCCTTGTTAAAAACGTAAAAAAAATACTCTAAAATGAAAGTCACAATTTTCCCAAGGCCATATTGTAGCATCCCTCCAAAAGATACCTTTCCTTACCTTTTTTATTTTTTTACATATATATAAAAACAATAAGCATGAAAAAACTCTTAAGAGATATGGGAAAAAGAAATATATATATATATATATATATATATATATATATATATATATATATGTTTTTATTTCTTCCACTAATATTTATACAATTGCAAATATATTTTCCTTTACGCAACATATTTAGATGGAGCATTCAGTCGTGAGACTCTTCGTCTTTTTCTTTGTTATAGAAACATTGTATTACTTTCCATAATTTATACATTTTATTTCTAAACTTGAAAAGAGTGGTTTCTTGACATACTATGTTAATGCATTTTTAATATATGTGTGTGTTTCTTTGTTTTTAATCAATAAAACTTTATCCTTCTCTGTGTGTACTTGCATTCCCTTAGTTTGATGCATATGTATTAATATTAGGTTTAATCATCTTATGAAATGATAGGTATACATGTACCTATTTTGTTCTCGACATGTTCATGGCTAATATTAGATTCAATTCATATGACCAAGGATTTTGCCAAATTATTAAAGATATTTAATTCTAGATCATCGCACCACATTATAGTTTAATGGTATAGAGACTTATCATACATTTGTAATTGTAAGAGCTCTCGGCTATGGTATGTGGTTTATCTTGATAATTATTTAGAACCATATTCAACATTGATACTTTCCTATTTCTGGCCTTTTGATGATTCTAGACCCTTGAAAGTTGTAACATTGTTGTGTACGCTTTGGGATTCTGAGTATTAATTGAATATTAATTGTGAATGTTGAAGTGTTTATTATAAACAACCCTCATTCATTAGGATATTGATCAATGGTAGAGAATTTTTGTGTCATTGTTTGAGTAACTACCTAACCTAGCTCGCCTTGGTGGCTCGCATTTTCTCTATCTCCCTTTGCAGCGAGCTCTCTACAATAGGGTTTCATTATTGATTTCTTTTTCTTAAAAAAAAAAAATTTCTCTACAGCTCTTTGTTGTTTCCCTAGGATCCACATCAAGACTAATAATATGGTGAGAAAAATCCTTCGTTACAGCTTCGTAAAAGTAGTCCTATCATGTTATCATTTAATTGACCTTGAATACTTCTCTGTAAGTTTTGAGTCATCATTTACATCTATGTTTGCACTCCTTGTATAGGTAATATCTATACCTTCTCTGTCATGTGTTTTCATTTTAATTATTGACGTTCTTTCTTTTTATAACCCTGAATTCTCCTCGAATTCTTTTCCTAGTTTTCCTAATCTTTGAAATTTGATATTAGAGTTGCAAGAAGCTAAATTGGGGCTTTCATAGGCTTGGTTCCTTTCCACATTACAAATTGTTGCACTTTTTCTCTATTAAGTAAATTGATTAAGTATCAAGGCACAATATCTTTGGAATTTACTTCGCAATTCACAATACTTCTTCTTACATCATGCTTGAACCCTTTTCTTGAAATTTTGGTTACAAGTTGAAACGTTATGAAGCTAACCCAATTCAGGTAGGGTTTTACTTTATCGATCGTTATTATTCTCTTTACTCTTGCTTCCTTTAATAATTAATACCTTCTAATTTTATTATTAGTCCCTGCCGCCTGCGGCTAAGGCAGGGACTATTGTAATCGGGTAAGGAGATGTTAGCATTAGTCAAGTTGTTTTTAAGCTGTTCTTAGTCCCTTATAACCAATGTTTTTTTATTCATTTCTGTTATTAGTTCCCGATGATTCGTATAGCGAATGTTTTTTTAAGGCATATCAATTTGCCATCTTATTTGGCCTTTTCCCGAGGCTGGGAGGAAAAAACATAGGTTAAGTTATGAGTTTGGCTTTTCATTGTGAAAGTTGTAAATGTTAGCTAAACTAATGCTAGCATTAGTTTATGACATTAAATACTAGATTGTATATACATACTATGGTAGGTCTGATAAGTAGCACGTTGGCTGCCCTGCCCCTGCGCTACAACTGCCACCTGGACAACCATGCAAGGAAGTGGATATCTGCACGTGGTCACCTGTTTGCATGTGGTCACCTGTTTTCTCCGTGTTGAAAATAAAATCCATCACAGCGTTATCTTCATCTCCAAGCCTCTTCCGTAGCTCTCTTCCGTAGCTAAGCTTTCAATGCCAGCAGTTCCAAAAGAAATAAATATTGTCAGCGCTACATACAGAAGTTACTACCAGTCACACGGGAGCAGTGCGCTATCGGCCCACGATTCCCATGGGTAAGTGGAACTCCTCTATTAAGCCTCTTCAATGATGATTGCCATTAAGTACAGTAGTCAATTTTATCAGACTCTTGTTGCAACCATTCATTTATATGAAATTTTGAGTTAACAGGTAAATGAAAACACTGTAAACACTGTTTCTCTAAGTCAAATTGAATGTCTATTTTTTAAACTGTGTTTAATAATCTTCCATAAAACAACTAACGTCTGATTATTTTCCGGAAAAAAAATACAATCCAATAAAACTACAGAGCTGTTTTAGTGTTTGAAAATGGGGATCTTAACAATGCATAACCATGAATTTGTCTATGTTTTTCTAGAATTTGTCTATGTTTTTCTATCATTTAACTTATTGCGGAAATATTATCTGCAAAAAAGATACACACATACCTGAATTGCCAGGGTCGACTGTGTTGTTTTCCTTCCGCAACTGTTCAGCTCACTCAGCGGTGTAGTGATGGAGTTCTACCATCACGCTCTATATCATCACGACGCTGGGAGTTCATAACTTTAACATTCTAAAATCCTTTAACATCGCGTTCAGGTACGTCGCTAAGGTTTTCTTTGAAGCGTACTCTGATTGCTCAATTTCTCAAACTAATGTAATTTGTTGTATACCCAAGTGAACTTGTAGGATAGCAGACTTCTAAGCTAATAGAAATCAATATTATTTGAACACTGATTGAGAAAACAATATTTGTCAGCTGGGTATAGTGGCATTTGTTAAGTGTGAACACCGTGGCACCACAACCTGCAATACATATGCAAATTTCCCCAATTAACAAATACCATTGTGATGAAAACTATCAGCCTCCGGTCGCCCCACCACCCTTCCTTTCCTATCCATTGATCAAAAATCCCCTGGTGATGCGAGCAGCGGGACATTAATCATAATCGCTGCATTGTTTACAATAATACAATTCTCTGATAAAACCCTGGCAGAGTGCCCACAAACAGATTCAACAGTTTCACCATAATTAGAAGCCTTCAGGCGAACAGAAAACTAGACCAGCAACTCAATGCTAATTTCTGAGAGAATACCCATCAAGACTATCACTGCAAAGCATAATGGCAAGCCCAGAACTTTCATTGTTGCAGGCAGTCCTATAATTCCTGCACCAATTATAGTAGTCGCCAGATTGAAAATTGCACTAGGGATACCAGATCCAGACTCCACTTCTGTTATCCCTGATTTTTCTGTTGATAATAGGGGGAAAGCATCACTGTCTTCCGAAGGAAATGGATTTGAGGTAAACCCATTGACAGACTTCTTGATGTCTGGCTCATTCTCCAGTGACGTGTCCTGCGTTTGCAGCTCGATGAATGAGTGTTTGATTCGGCCCTGCATTGTGTACCTATTGGAATTTCCTGAGAGATATTGAGAATTCTTTTGATTACCTGATTTGCAGAAAAAACAGAAATCATTTTCGTTGAGGACTATATATTATTCTTGGCACACATTCCATGTTTTGGCAGGCACATACTCCATATTTGCATGTACGCCCCACTTATCACTACTTGTGTGTCATTCGGCACGCGAGACACTGCCTTGCATCATACTTTTCTCTACATGTGTGTCATTCTGCACATGAGACACTTCCATGCATCATATTTTAAATCCGCATTAAAAAAAAAAAAAAATACTTTAAATCTCATACACAACAAATATAATTTATTAGAGTTGTAGACCTGCGCACTAAATATATTATTAAAAATTAAAAATCTAATGACTGATTTCTATTTATTTATAATTTTATTTACACTTTGCAGTGGAGAAAAGTAAATATCGAATATATCAGTTAAAGTAAAGATAGAATATATCAGTTCTAATTATCAGCGTCAATAAGTCTGCCACCTGACTCCAAGCTTCTATCCGGGTGTTCATTCTATGTGCGCGCTTTTTAGCTATCGTCATTTTCTATGCTATGCTAAAAAAGTATATCAACTTATGTCCCGATGAAGGAACTCACGTTCGGATTTTGTTGTTAATTTTGGCTTCAGCCAACTTGAACAGGTGCTGCTCAGTAAAGCATGAAGGTATTCTGTCAAAGAAACCTTTCTGGGACATTGCTGCTGCTGAAAAAATCAGTTGGGTACCATTTGGAATGACAAATATCGTGGGAAGAAACTGCTTTTTGTGGGCTCAGATATAAATTCTCGTCCGACAGATGGGATGGACTCAAGATTCATCGTTGAAAAATCCACAAATGAAACCAAGACTATAGTTGTTACTTTGGACGTATTTGGAGGCCTCACCATTGCAGTACCTTTCTGTCTTCCACAAAATTTGAATTGAATACTTGAATTCTGTCTGTAGCTCCATTAAGCTCTAAGCTTATTCTGTTTATAATGTTTGATTCAGTAGAGTAAACTTATGATTGTGGACCAGAGCTTTCTGTATGTTTGTTCACATTAACATACATAAAATACACAGTTGAATAGATATATATATATCTAGAGAGAGAGAGTGATGTTTAAACAGTCATGAGGCTGCCACTTTCCTTCTTGTTACTCTGTGAAGGCATCAAAAGCCCAGACCTTGTTTCTGACTAGTACCAGATTCACAATCCATGATTAGTGACCTACCCAAAAAAAAAAGATATGCATGGTCTTCAGCAACGATAGAGCTTACGGAATCTCACCATTATTCCTATTAAGGGTTATTCCTATTAATGGTGTGAAACTCACGATGAGCAGTGGAATCCTGGGGCCGTAGAGGTAGTATCAGTTCTATCATGAAGGATATCCTACGACTCTATACTGCACGGCCCCAAAGAATTTGGACGGTATTAACTACTGAGTATTTTCGAGATAAATGGAGGATTGCTTTGAAACTTGAAAAAATGGAATTAACACTCTTGTTTCCCGAGAAAATAAAAGAAACATAGCGTAGCATAACCAAACTTCTACTAATTTCATCATTATTCCCCAGTCAATCAACACTCAACACCTTTGCTAAATTCTGCCTCCATGGCAGCTAAACTTTGACTAAATTTCCTTCAAAAAATTGCAATATCACCCAGTTTCAAAATTTTAGCATTGCTGAAACATCAATGCAATTTACTTCCTTTCGACCTTGAAAATTATAGCATTTCTGAAACATCAATGCTACTTCCTTCACATCTATAAAATTATTTCAATGCAATTTACTTGCTGCACATCTTAAAATAAATTTAAAAGAGCTCATCTATCTGAAAAATTTAAAAGAGTTCATCTATCTGAAATTTCCAGTTGTATGCTATGACAAGGGAGAGCATCTCTGAGTAACTCTCATAACTATGGTTTGTTACTTTTCTCGCAAGGATTGCTACACAACATATCTGGCTAGGGGCAGGGACTTGCTGCCCCGCAGCCCATCTTGTTTCTGTGTAGGTAATAGTTCATTATGGAACCAAAACATTAAGGCTATTTCTCTTCGACTTTATCCTTGGAGTTCTTGGATTGACAAATTTATCCAAGTTCTCATACATATTATCTTATATTTGTATACTATGGTTTTGCAACCATGGGGTCGACATCCTTATTTTTATCTGCAATTACAATTTACGTTCTAAAATTCCAACACTAGGAGTAGAAACACTATTTTCTGACCAACCCTTATGATCTTCCTGTCACCATTTATATAATGTATAATTAATTTGGTACTTTGTCTCTATATTAATAGTATCGTCAACCCTTGTGACCTTCGCATATGCATTTTTTTATTTGAGATAGAAAGGTATTTTTTCATACATTGTTCTCCATGACTGTTACCTAAGCGTAATTGTTTATTATGGTTCTTGCTCAAGCATATTGTATGGTTTATTTTCCATTAAATATTTATATTTATTAATACAATTCTGCAGCAGTTATTTGGAACTATATGGTGAATTTTAGAAGAGATGAATAACTTGTTTTCGATTTTTTTAATAACCCAACGTTTCGGACTTCCTAAGCGATTCCATCATCAGGGGTAGACGCTAAATGTTCTTTGAAATTTTGAATGTTGGACAGCGCCACCCTCTTTGAAAAATTGAGATTTTCTAGGGCTAAAATCCTTTAAAACCTATCTTTTTTTTTAAATTGTAGAGATAGTAACCTTACTCCTAATTTTTCCAATTGTAAACATCCTCTCAATCATGGTCGCAACCTGCCAATCTTCAAAAAACTGAGTGAATCCTTAATTAAATCCCAAATAAAAACCACCAGATTGTGCCTTATCAAAATCTCTCAGCAACTGATGAGCTTACATCTCTTATTGGCCTCGTTGTTGTGTTTTGACTTGTGATGTTCTTTAGATGCCATCACTTTTATAAAATTCGATCGATGGCATTCCATAGACACGGTGAAGAAGGACAAAAAAATTTCGTGTTTATCTCATTCCTCACATCACACAACGTCGTCCCTCTCTGGCCACTTCTCTGGTATAATGTGTAACCAGAACTCTCCTCACGCTAGCGTTTCTAATCACCTCTGCGTGTAGAAAATAGTCGACTTGATGAATTCCAATGTATTGAGCCCACACGTGATTGTCCCTCCCTCGCAGATAGAAGACAATAGCACAGAGATTGAAGATAATATCACAGCGGTTTATGTCCACGCAGACCCCAATGTAACATCAGACAGATTCAATAATTCTATTAAAAAAGTCGACATCCCTTCACCAGAGAACACCCGCTCCATTATCTCCAATCCACACATAAACTCTGCCTCTGTCTCTTTTAGCTCTCGACCGGTAGACCTCTCCTCTACAAATGAACCTATCGACTTCCCCATTATCTCTCTCCCATACCCAAACAACTCACATAATGAAATCATTAACCGCATTTCTAATCACCTTTGCGTGCAGAACGAAGTCAACTTAATGAGTTCCGATGGCTTGAGCCCACACATGACAGTCCCTCCCTCGCAGATAGAACTATTTGAAGATAATATCACAGATATTGCAGATAATATCTCAGCGATTAATTTCCACGCATATCTAATGAAGAATTCAACATCAGACAATTTCAATGATTCTGTCAGAAAAGTTGACATCTCTGCACCAGAAAAATCCCGCCCCATTATCTCCAATCTGCCCATAAATTCCACCTCTGTCTCTTTTAGCTCTCAACCTAGAGACCTCACCTCTCAACATGTAAATCGTGCAACTGAACCTATAGACTTCCCCACTATCTCTCTCCCATATAGAAATTCACAGATTGAAAATGTTAACCCATCCCTCAGCAACCCGAAAAATAAGGGATTTAATAATCCCACTGTGGTAAACCTGTCTAGCGTTAACTTAGACCGAGCTTCTTTGTCCCTTCTTCATAAGGGTCTAAAATTTTCCATTACCCCTAATAAAATTCCCGTTGACAATATAATTAGAAACATAGAAATTTCCATAAGAGATCTTAACCTTATCGAAGCCGAAGAAATAATAAAATAAATTATTAAAATCCTTAAAATTGCCAAGCCACCTCCATGTAACTTATCCAAAGAAGAAAAACTTTCCATAAAAAACCTAAAAAATAATAAAAATATAATCATCCTAAAATTAGATAAATTTAATGCAATAGTAATAATGGACAGGGCTAAATATGATAAGAAAATGGAAGATCACCTAAACAACAGTGGTTTCTATAGAATTTTAATTAAAGATCCTAGTGCTAAAATTCTTAAGGAAGTAACCAAAAAAATAAAATATTCTTCTCTTGACACCATCATAAAAAAGAGAATCACCCCTTCTAGCTCCATCACCCCTAGAATATATGGTGCTCCCAAGGTTCATAAAGTAGGCATCCCCCTAAGATCCATAGTCAACACCATTGGTTCACCTACCTACCTCCTCGCACAATACCTTGCCGGAAACACCTCGTCACATATCAAAGACTCTGCATCCTCTGTTCAATGGACCAAAAACATTGACATGCAAGACGAGGATCTCATGGTAAGTTTTGACATTGTCTCCCTTTACACTATGACTCCTATAGATGAAGCCATCAACATTTTAAAAACTATCACAGATAGCGAGACAGTAGACCTCCTAAAATTGTGTGTAAAATCATCTTTCTTCAGCTTCAATGGAATTATTTATGAACAAACTCATGGGGTAGCTATGGGCTCACCTCTATCTCCTATTATTGCCAACATATACATGGAACATTTTGAGAAAATAGCCCTCAAATCCTTTCCATTCACCCCTAAAGAATCGAAAAGATATGTAGATGATATCTTTGCAAAATGGACCCCTGGTATATTAAAATTAAATAATTTCTTAACTCACATTAATAGTCTCTTGAGTCACATCAAATTTACCGTTGAAATTGAAAAGGAAAACCAATTACCTTTCCTATACATCCTTTTAACAAAAAAAGAAGGAAAACTCAACACCAAAGTTTATAGAAAGAAGACTCACACAGATAGATACCTTCATGCTGACTCACATCACCACCCTAATCAAAAAATTGGCATCTTCAAAACCCTAACGACCAGGGCATCCAGAATTTCAGACTCCCACCACCTAGAACATGAGATAAACCATCTCCACCATCTATTTCAACATAATGGATATAATAAACATGTCATCAACAAAACCATTCACCAAACCCTTAATAAAAATAACTTAAAAAGAGCCTTTGACATCCCTAAAATCTCTTTACCTTACATAAAAGGAACAACTGATAAAATCTCTAGAATACTTAACAAACATAACATTAAGATTGCCTTCACTCCCCTTAATACTATTTTAAATATGGTAGACTCTGCTAAGGACCCTATAAATCCTAGGCTACAAAAAGGAGTTTACATTATACCTTGCTCTTGTGGTAAAGAATACATTGGTAAAACTGGTAGATCCCTTAGCATTAGACTAAAAGAACATGTTGCTGACTTATCTCGGAACAGAATGGCCAAATCCACCTTAGCAGAGCACACCTTATCATCCTCACATTACATACGAATGGAGGATGCCAAACTTGTCTCTAAAGAGGACCATTACCTAAAGAGAAAAATCAAAGAAGCCATAGAAATTGAAAAAAGAAAAAACAACATAAATCGTGATGATGGACTTAGTATTAGCAACACTTGGAAATCCTTAATACATCAAACCTCTTAAGACATTAAAACTAATAATAACATCGTATAAATGCAATAATTTAAAATTAAAAAATAAAAATAACTAAAAATTAAAAAATTAAAAATAAATAAATATAAATATATAAATAAATACAACAAATAAAATATAAATAAATATTTTTTACTTTTAATTCAAATAAGGTTTAACTTCTCTTAATACTTTATATTTCAATCAAAGAAATAAAAAATTAACTAATTAATTAAATTAAATTAAACAAAATAAAATAGTAGATTAATTAATTATATAAATTATTTTAAATAAAGACATAATTCTAATAAATAAATACATAATTCAAATAAATTATATTATAATTAAATTAAAATTATCGTTCATCAAAACCGACCTTTATAAACTCCTCATAATTCACTATTTATTCTTCTATTCATTTGCCCTATTCCTCCCAACATTTCAAAGAACATTTGGCCTCTACCCCTGATGATGGACTCACTTTTTTTTTTTAGAAAGAAAAATTCTGCTGGTTTTATATAATGTACCAGTAACAAAACTTTTAGACCGACCAATAGTCTTTTCAACTTGATTACATTACATTCATTTTGCATCAAAACACAAAAAATCACAAAAATTTTCAACCTACAACAAGTTGGGCTTCCTCGAAAACTTTTTCAGCTGAAAGAGCAATTACAGCCTCTACAATATCCTGAGATGAACTAACAATAGATCAAATCTAATTAAATTCCACAAAATTATCAAAAACTTTGTTTCATTATCTTTCAAAAAAGAAGGAGTTATTGATGTCTATTGCTTTCTCTCAAAGAATGTGATTAGTGCCAGTAGCTCCTCTACCTTCCACAACCAGTAGCTAATAATGCATTTCACCATAGTTGCCTTCCAACCCCTTCTTCGATAACCTATCAGCTACAGCATTCTTCTGTCTAAAAACATGATGAAAGGAGATCACAACAAAATATTTCTTTAGTATTTCAACTCTCTCCAACCAGTGTGCTATCGAACCCAATCTAATGGAAACTTTATTGTTCAGATGATCTATTAACACTTTGGAGTCCCCTATTATGAGGATCTTTTCCATGTACAATTGGTTGGCAAACCAAAGGAGCCCCCAAAGGGTAAGAACTTATGCCTTCATTTTTGTACCTGTACCACCGTTCCAGTAAATTTTATAATGTCATTCCGGAGAAATCAGTAGCCAAACCCCACAACCTCAAACCGAGTGTTGCGATTCTCCATCAAAGAAACCAATAGGATAACTAATCTCATGAGGGAAAATCGGCTCGATAAATCTGATGGAGGCCTTTGTTTGATCTTTAAATGTTCCAATGAGCAGATTATTTGGAAGGCAGTGTTCTTTGGATTACTCAGAATACCATCAAAAATAGTTTTGTTCCTTGTACACCAAATATCCCAGTGAAAGAAGATAGGAAAATCCCGGATGATGACCCCTTTTTCGAGCCACCACATCAAACATTCCTCCGTCGACTGATACTCTGGCATGCTAATTTTTAAAATATCACAAACACAAGACAATGTATTAAAAGCATAGGGGAAGGTGTAAAATAAATGGACATTTTCCTTCGCTACTATCCCACAGAGTAAGCAAATGCTGGGGCCCTGCCACCCTCTCTTTTGAAGATTTTTCTAGGTTAAGTTTCTATCCTTCCAAACCAACCATAAGAAAATTATCATTTTGATCTAAGATTTATATTTCCATAATACTTTGAACCATCCATCTAATTCCGATGCCACTCTATTTTTAATTAGTTCCAAATAAATTTCCTTGACTGTCAGAATGTCATTATTCTTCTTTCCATTCCAAGTTATCCGGTCCCCACCTGCCAACCTGCAAAGACCCAACGTCTTGAGTTTTTCTGTGTACAACTTCCACTTCCCTTCCCACTTCTGCTATAACCCCATCTTGGAGCATTCCTTCCGACTCGGTATATTCCCAATCCACTCTCTGATGCTTTGTTGAATGAAAAAGTGCCCCTTAATATTTAAAATCAGTACAAGATCCTCGATCTGAGGCTGAAAATCAGCCATTCCCATCATCATCTTGTTGCTAATAAGGATTTTTGATCCATTTCCAAAGAGCCAATTTACCTGTTCCTTGACCACCGGCCACAGCCTACCAAAACCTTTCCAGATGTTATATTTTGATTTGATTTTAGGCCAACCCGAAATGACCATTTCTTCCACAGATACACCTCCCAGATATTTGTGTTTTAAAATTTCTTTCCATTTGCCTTTTCCAGTTAGACCTCGCCACAGAGTCTTAATAATGAGTGATTGTCTGAATAATTCCATATCTAAGATACCCCATCCTCCTTTGTCTTTATGGAGGGTTAATGTCTCCCATTTAGCAAGACGAATGGATTTCTTCTCTCTCCCCCCTCCCCAAATAAAATTTTCCATTATCTTCCTAATATTATTCAAAATTTTCTTTGGGAGTAAAAATAGATGAGCCCAGTATGTATTCATATGTTGAAGTACCGCCTTTAGCAAAATCAATCTGCCTCATCTAGTTAGCCATCTACCTCTCCAGTTATTTAATTTCTTTTGAAATTTCGTGGTCAACCAAGACCAATCCTCCACTGTGTAATTTGCAGATTTCAATCTAAATCCAAGGTAAGTTAGCCCTTGATCCAGCAGAGCCATTTTGAAATTGAACAGATCTGCTATTTCCTAAAGCAGAGTCTCCTCCCCACCACAGTAATAGGTGCAGGATTTGTCATTGCTGGCCAACATTCTAGTGGCTTCACCAAAAAGCTTCAATATTTCATACAATACCATCCAACATTTTTTTATTAGCATACCAAAAATGAGTATGTCATCCACAAACAAATTGTGGGTAGTCTTCAAAAGAGGGCTCACTTCTATGCCGCCAAAAAAACCACTCTCAGCTGCTCTATTGATTTTTATACTAAGAGTGTCCATAACAATCACGAAGAGTAGCGGTGACAGGGCACACCCCTGCCTTAATCCTCTACCAGGTTTAAAAAAATTCGACACTAATCTGTTAATAAGCACTTCCATATAGGTATTTGTCACACATGCCATTATCCATGCCACTGCCTCCCTACTGAGTCCTATTTTGAACAAGACAAGCCTCAAGAAAACCCAGTCAACATGGTCATACGCTTTCTTGAGATCAATTTTCATGACTATTTTTAGAATGAATTGTATGGATCGTTTCTTGAGTGGAAGCTATAGCTTCATGGATATTATGGTTTTTTAGGAATCCATATTGTTCCGAGGAGATAAATTTTGACAGAATACCTTTTAAACAACCAGCAATTATTTTGGACACAAGCTTGTAAATAGTGTTGCATAAAGATATGGGTCGGAAATCATTAAAGGTAAGAACACCTTTCCTCTTCGGGATGAGAACAAGGAGGGTTGAGTTAATAGCTCCATTTATCTTGCCTGTGATTCTAAATTCCTCTGGCAGGTCCTTCAAATCAACAATAAAGTCTTCAATAAAATGCAAGAAAAAGTTTGGAGACCAACCATCAGGTCTCGGACTTTTATCTGCTATGAAAGATTTAAGAACTCCTTTTACCTCATCAGTCGTAACCTCCCTGAATAAATTAAGATTTTTCGAGGCCGAGAACATAACAGCGAAACCATTGATCAGATCCATGTGCTCCTCAGTAACAGGAACCCTTCTCTGCTGATAAAGCGTGCCGAAATATTCCACTGCACTCGACTTGATTTCCTATGTGGAGTGTACAAGTCTATCACCAAGATTAATTTCCCATATCGAATTGTCCTTTCTTCTACCAGTCGCGAACTTATGGAAAAACTTAATATTCCTATCTCCCTCTGCCAACCCAGTAGCTATACTTTTAAGTCTTCATGTCTCTTCCTAATTCTTCAAAAATATTCTAAGTTCACCTTTTATCAACTTTAGTTGTTCCCAATAATCATCATTCTGAATGCCTTTTGCTATCTTCGAATGAATTCTATTCCTTTCAGATAGTATGAATCGGATCCTGTCTTTTTCCTTTTTAATTTTGCTCCTTTCCCAACTTCTGACCATAGTCTTCAATTCCTTAAGTACTCTAGCCAGATGGGACAGCACTAACGAGCCCTCCTCCCTCTTATGCTTCTGTAGATATTCCTTAATCATGATGTTGAAATCTGGATCTGACAACCATATTTTTTTGAACTTGAAAGTATAGCCCGAGCACTTCACCTCAAAATCCCAATATAATGAAATAGGCCTATGATCAGAAAGTGTTATCTCCTCCGCAATCTCTTGGGCTTCCTTCAACCATAATATTAGCCTAGAACTTATTACAAAACGATCTAATCTCTTCCCAATAAAATGCTTACCTTTCCTTTCATTCATCTATGTAGGAAAATTATCTTTTAATGGAATGTCAACCAGATCTACCTCCTCCAAAATTCCTTTAATAATTGCGACCGACGGATCAAACCTTCCAGTCTCCCCCCAAACTTCACCAGGATGGAAGCTGCAATTGAAATCTCCCGCAAGAATGCTGTTATTTAGACTAAGAAAGCCAAAATCCTCCATACGATGCTAGAACGAATTCTTGTCAGCATAAGGAGCGTAAATATTAATAATATATATATGCCTGCTTAAACCTATGCAATAACCCGAGAGTAACATTCTGCCAAAGAATCCATAGGGTTTAGCGTTAGTGAACTTTGGGTCCCAAATAGCTGCACTGCCACCCGACATCCCAAACACATCAGTCGTCGCCATGTTCCACTCTGGAAACATGGAACGGAGCACATCAATAGATGTAGCTGCTTCAACCAAAGTTTCTTGGAACAAAAATATAGCCGGCTTAACAGTCAAAAAGAAATTTTTAAACGACAACAATTTATCCTTGCCCCCCCACCCACAAAAATTCAGTGAAATAATTCTCATAATGGAGACACAGAAGTATGGGACAGCGCTCTAAGTACCCTTCCAATGGCCAATGACACTGGAACATCTCTAAAGTTACCCTTCAGTAAATTTTCATGATCATCATTCACAGTCACCACCTTCTTCTTTCTTTTCGTTAAGCCTCTGCCTCTGTGAATCGTCACATTCGATTGCGAGGAAGGACTGATGATCAGGGTAAGGGACGAAGGTCCCAAACACACTGGAAGAGGCACCAAGCCCACCTATGGATTGGAAAGAAGGAATTCAATTTCTCTCCCTATATGATTTCTGGGAGAAGTGTCCTCCACTACCGTTTCCGGAGTCAACAGCAGCTTACAGGAACTGGCCACCTTATCCTTCGGCTCGGGTGAAAGGACAAATGAGGGATAATCACTCCCAGAGTTCAAGTGAGGGATTAACATTTGACTCTTATGACACTCAAGTCTCTCCATTGCAAGGGCATTCGGACCCAAATCAGCAGAGGAATACAAATTCTTCAGCCTGGGGCGACAGTATATATCAAGGGGAAAATCCTCTAAAGTTATACCAGACCCAACAAAATCAAGCGACTTCTTAAAATTAGAACTTCGTGAGGTGGAAGTATCCCGCACCTCCCTAGCCGCTATCCCAAACCCAGACTCCATGTTATGAACTGGAATAGCATTCTCAGTTGATATTTTATTTCCAGTTATATCATAAACAGTGGATTCAGAGAGTAATATCTTACCCGATAGGGACGTGATCTCCTTCTCCACTAGCACAGTCAGCTTCGGAGGAACTCCAGCTGCCTCAGCATTCTGATTGAACTTCTATGCCTGGGCCAACTTGTAATCATCCCTCCAAGATCTAAAATTCCGCATCAGATGTCCCGTTTCGTGACACAAGTGACAGCGAAACGGGACTTTCCAATAATCAATCTTCTGCTTATACACCGAGCCTTCCCATTGAAGATCGATATTCGCCGGCAGACCACCAGCGAACAAAATTTCAATGAGAACCCATGTAACTATTTTATCGAATACTTCATGGCATTTCGAGTCTACAAATCTACAACTGCCCACACAGTCTCCTATCTCTTTTAGGACCTTACAGTTCCAAAAGTGTAATGGAAGCCCAACCAGCCGCACCCAAACCATATGGTTCATCAGAGCGTTGTTTTTCGGGTGGAATCTCACATCCCACCTGTTATCACTCAGGTTTTCCTTGAAGTTGTGGAAAAGGAAAGTATACCCGAGGTAACCACAAACCAACCTTCAGATGTAGAATCTAGCCAATCTGCATCCAGAGAGGGCTCTCTCTTTATGATTTATCTTTGTTCTTAGAATGTTTTAGGCTAGGTATAGATCCAAGAGTTTTGATTTTGTTTGAAAAATGGTGGAATCCACAAACTAAGGGCAAGGTTGAAAGTTTTCAGTCCATTGGGCTATGGAGTCAAAGGATGGCTTTACTGGATTTCTATTCTACACACAAGATGGCTTTACAGGGCAAGGTAGCTAGACAGAGAACAATTCTTAAAATTTAAAGTGGATGGGATGATTTTGAAGGGATGAAAGGCAGCTAAGAATCTTTCACCATGTTCAAAAGAATGAAATGAGATGACTACAAACAAAGAGCAATGAAGAATTCTTTATTATAGTAATCAACAATGTTTAAATTAGCAAAGCAAGAGCATTTAAGAATTCATGCTTATAACCAATTTAGAGGAAAACATTAAGAACAATCACATTTGAAATCAGAGTACAATTAAGTAAATTCTGATTCAATCCCTTATGTAAATTCTTCAGAAGTGGACATAATGATATTATAAACTGATATAAAACTTAAGACAAAGGGTAGAAAGACTTATTGAACTGCAGTCCAACACATGAATCCTGCAAAAAGTCCTGAGCTTCAAATCGTCATCCAGTAAGCCACGAATAAATTTCTCCAAAATTCTTTTATTCCGAAAATCTCAATGTTACAGCAAAGTAATAGAATCCACCACAAATGCTTCCAAGAGTGGAGTATTTATACAAATTCTAAACTAAAATATCTTGAAACAAATATCAAAATTGGTTCACAAATCTCTCCAACTATTTACATAAATAGAACTTAATTAAAGGACACTCAAAATAATGCATCTATTTGGCTCTATTTTGTATGGATAGGTGATGACAAAGAGGAGAATTCGAATTTGATCCAACTCTTAGTTGATGATGAGGCATCCAAGTCACTAACTGCTTCCTTTCTTTGTGCAATCTGCTCCAACAATTATGCAAACTTGGGGTCCAATGATATCTTTGTATTTCTCAATCCGTAATATATATGTAAAAAGTGAAAGAGGTTATTGTAGATAGATATGTTGGTGAGATAAACCTCTTTCAGTTTCCCAAAATTCCTCTCCAGCTATGCATAATAGTCTCTGTAATAAATATGTGTAAAACAGAGTTTTACAGAGTCTGAAAAATGGCCTGTAAAGATGTGAATTTAGCTCTCATTATAAAACCACTGTACAAAAACTGAGATATTTTTTTGTATATGGGTATCTTAGGAACAAAAACCTCCTTCATTTTTGTAAGATGTATTTCTGATTAGCCACAATATTCTCTACAAAATGATGTCTTAACAGGAATTTTCTGCAAAAAGTACTTTCCAACATTGTTTAATATTTTCAAAACCATAATGGCTGTTAGAAAAGTGAGAGAGGTTTTTGTAGATGGCCCCCTTAAGAACATAAAACTCCTTCAGTTTTTTAAAATTCATCTTGGATTGATCACAATCGTTTCTGCAAAACTATGACTAAAATATGCAATTTCTGCAAAAATGTTCCTTCTTGTTGTGTTTTTTCATCTTTTTACTTTCTTGCTCTTTTGACTGTTTTACTTTCACTTTAGACAAAAATCACTATTGGTGAAAGTATTCTCATCTCTTTTTACCATTTCACTGCCTTCTGTATTTACTTTTACTGTTTACCTTTGACTGCTCTGTAACTTCATTTTAACTTTCACTGACTTTTACCTGATACACTTTAACCACTGATACTCTTTAGTTGTTATGCTTTCTAACCTCTGTTTGAATAGATTTGATAACAATCTTGGAGTAAACAAATCTTATGACTAGTATTAAGACTGTTTATCCAAGGATGTGATCTTCTGGTCACCTCTTCAGGGGACAACTGAGTAGATTTTTCAAGCAATTCCCCAATGGACAAGGGAGTGAGGTTTTAACCAGGTTCAAAATAGAGCATCATTCAAGGCTACAAGAACTCCCATTTTGGTTCTTGTGTGTTCAAAATGGCATTTTCTGGGTTTTCTTCACAGAAATGTCGTGATTTCAATTTTAATGAGGGAAATTGGCACAATGGCAGGTTCGGGGGAACAATTGACAGTTTTAAACCTCAGAGAATAATCTCAGTGATAAGATTTAATCACTAATCCGGTGAAAAAACACGGAACACAGAGTTTATTTTGAACTTTTGGAGCACAATAGAATAAATACCTGTTTTCGGAGGCAAACTGGGATTTAACAGGTATCAAGTGGTGGCAAGAGGATGCTCCAACACTAGTCCGGTGGAATTCTGGAGCGAAATCGGATAGAACAGTAGATTTCAGTGAAAATTTGAATTTCGTAGCGGAAGGCGCAGTCGCTTTCAAATAATGAAAATGACATAAAAAACACGAAAATTTGTTTTATTTCCAAAGTCAAAAAAGGGGTTTTTAGTTTATCGAGAAATGACGTCATGGAAGTACGGGATGACGTGTGGCAGGGGTTGGGCGGTAAGCAGTAATTCTCGCACCTCTTATGGACAAGAGTGGTATTAAACAAGAGGGCAGCGATTCCATTGGAGCATTGACACGTGGACGGAGGACTAGTCCAATACCACCAAGCCCCCGTGCGTTAATGGTCTGACAAGGGACGACTGGTGGAATTGATGTGGAGCGTTGATCTTTGGAGGGGGAGATCGGATGGTGGAAGGGAAGGGGAGATGGTGGGAAGTTAAATGGTGCGGGCCCGATATATTTATCGTTAATTAATCACCCCGGGCGAGATTTTATTGGTGGAGGTAGTTGGTTATTAATTAACTCTGATAATTAATTAATCCCATGGTATAATGGAAATAGGGGTCGCGGCGGGGTTTCGATTGTAGTTGAAGCGTCGGGTGGGATGCCAAGTGGATGGGCCACGGTGGCATAGGATTAAAACTTTGGTTTTATTTATATTTTTTTGTTAAACATACATATCATATGTTTAAAGTTTTTCTTATATACGTTTTTTATTATATGATAAATTAACCGATATAATTAATTTACCATAGGGGCGGGACTATTGTATAACGATATATTTAACCAAAGGGCTTGTATAGTGGGTTTTTATTTGAATGCACGGGGAAATAAATACTTTGGCTAAAATTTATAATAGAGGGGTTTTTGGATATTTATATAAAAGGAGTTATATACTTAGGATAGGGCATTTCACTAGGGATTTAATAACTAGAGTTAAACATTAATATGACAAAGGGACAAGGGAACTCAAAATACTTTGCACATCTAAGAAAGTGATAATTTCTGAAGTAAATTGCAATATCTCATCTTCAACACTTAAACTTAGAATAGTAAGTTATTTTGAGGGATTTTTATGGAATTTTGCATAATTTTCCTAAGCAAAATGGGATTTTACTTAGGAAAAGGTTAAAGGTGAATGATTATAATCATGAATTATCTCAAGTACTTAGGTCTTTTTGATCATTAGGCCGAGGGTCCGGTCCCTCCAAAAGTCAAGGAAATGCCTTGAGCCCTTTTGATCTCCAAATACCTTAGTATTTTGAGGGAAATTAGTAAAACTTTTGAGGGGAAAGTGATGAGGGAGGTTAATGATTTTGACTTTGCTTGTTGTGATTTTCCAGTGTATTTCCTGCTTCAGTATTTGTGATGAAAGTAAAGGATCAGAAGCATGTAGCAGCATCATTCATCAGATAAAACTTTGTAACACCATCTACCTACCCTATCTACTACTACCATTTTATCTTCTTTATTAGGGTGCATTTAGACTTGCAAACCCTTTTCAACCTTTTCTTTTTACATGATAAATCTATCTATTTCTACCCTTATTACATCCAAGGGCTCAGATTAAATTGTTGAGCACCTTTTAATAACTCTACCTATCTACTTATCTGCCAAGATTAAACTGTTTGGTCAGATATTTATTCTCTATTCTATAACATGAAATTGAAATATGAATAATTCAAGTTTAAATAGTTTGACCCTTCATAAATTGTGGCAAAAGTTTCACAAACTGCACACAATTGCTTTATTACAAAAATAAAATAGTAGTGGCATTTGGATTTGCACACTTTCCTTGGTCTATTTTTTATTGGGGTTTATTTATTTCATTTTCTTGACCAATTTATTTTTCTTACCCTTTGATTTTTCTTTTAGGGTATACCCTCTTTACATTTTTTAAATTTTTGATTTTTTGGCTTTTCAAGAATATGGAACACCTTTGCTCAAGAAAAAGGTTTGAACATATTCCATAGTTCAATCAAGACAATCATGAAAAATGACACCTATTGGTATAGGAGTCTAACACCACCTGTGGAGTTCCAGAAAACATCTTCCCAAAACCCACGTCCTATTAAGCACAATACCAACGTCCTCCTCTTTCTGAAGTTGGAAGCAAAACCAACCTTCCTCCAATCTGCTGATCACGGGCGAATATCCTAACAAATCGACCCACTTCTGAACTAACCACTCCATCATGTTCGTTTTACTCTGTCTCTCAAATTTCAGTGAGAAGATCATTAACACTGCCCACTCCTCAAAGCCTGATGCTTCTTCCCATTGTCTCTAGCAATCTGAGAGCAGCCACAGAATGAACCCTTGGGATACGCCTGATGGTCTCAGCTCCCTTACCCTTCATCTGGCATATTGGCGCTGTGCAGAATCGAATGGCCGGTCTTGTATTCATTTAATTTCCTCTTCCCCCACCTTTATCCCTTGCAAATCAGATCTTTAGAGATCCACGTCGATCTGAGTGATGAACTCTCAATGTCACCCATGACAATATACACGCAATTTCTTTACCAGTAAATTATATCACGATTAAAATGGTAAACACTACGAGGATCAGGTCCTTTGACAGATATCAATATCTTCACGCATGGGACAAAATACAACTCCTAACCACTCCTAATTCTGAAACGTTGGGTTATTAAAAAACTCATAAACAGGTTATTCCTCTCTTCTAAAATTGATAATTTGTTTTTCTAATTTTTCAACATTTCTTAGGTATTTCCCTTGAGAAATGAATATTCCTCAAGAATTTTGTAGGATTTGCATCCTTAGGTAAAATTTAAGTTCTCCAATCATTGACATCTCAAAATCTGACTTCATCTCTTCAACAAACCATTTTACTAGATGATCCTTATTGCTGCCAAACATAATATCATCCACATACACAACCATAATTAATAATTCATCTCCATTAGCCTTTATGTCTGTATTACTATCAACTCCTCCTCTCTTGAAACCCTATTTTTAAAGGTAATTTTTTAGTCTAGAGTATAGTGCATGTGGTGATTGTTTAAGACCATACAATTCCTTCTTTAACCTACAAACGTATTTAGGCTTATCTGATAATAAAAATACTTCAATTTGTTCCATATAGACCTCTTCCTCAACTTCTCCATTTAGAAAATAAAACTTCACAACTATTTTGTATACTTTGACATCATTGTACCAAGCAAAGGAAAAAAACATCTTGATTTCCTCCAATCTCGCAACTGGTGCAAAATTTTCTTTATAGTCAAGGCCTTCTACTTGTGAGTAACCCTTCCACACTAGTCTGGCTTTGTTTCTAACAATTTGACCCTGGTCATTCGTCTTATTTTTTGGATACCCATTTTGTGCCAATGACATTCTTTCAGCTGGTCTTGGTGTTAGTTCCAAAGTATTGTTATTTTTTATTTGGTCTAAATCCTCATTCATAGAATCTATCCAATTTTTATCTTTACTTTCTTCGCCAAAGTTATTTGGTTCAATCTATGACAACATAGAAATATGAACTTGGTATGATTTCTCTGCAAGTTTCCTCCTTGTTTAAACTCCCTCACTTTTATCTCCAATAATTTGAATTTCAAGATGATTCTTTTGTGTGTGTCCTTAGGGACCTTTTGAATGAGTCTCTATATTTTATAATTCTTCATCTGATAGTTAATTTTATTTACTATCACGATGTTGATGATCTGGAGGATTGATAAAACCTGTGCTCTTTTTCTTATCATGTGGCTCTTCATAAAAATTTACATATATGCATTCCACAATATTATGTAGCATTTAATTATATCACCTGTATCCTTACTTTTTTATGAATATCCCAAAAATATTCCCTCATCTGATCGAGCATTAAAATTTCCTAGCTTTTCATTATTATTTTTTATATATAATTTACTCCCAAATACTTTAAAATGTTTGATTGAAGTTGACTTACAATGCCACGGTTCATAAGGTGTCTTATCATAGTTTGGTCTTATATGTGCTTTATTGAGAATATGTACTATTGCATGTACCACTTATGCCCAATAGGTTTGGGGAATGCTTCTTTATTCCATTATGGCTCTAGCCATTTTCAAAAAAAATATATTTTGTCTCTCTCCAAATCCATTCTGTTGAGGTGTGTCTACAATAATATACTTATGCTTTATGCCAATTTCATCACACAAGTATGCAAACTCATCTGAAGTAAATTCACCTCCTATGTCTGACCTTATGCACTTTATCTTGTACCCTGTTTGATTTTATACTAGTGCCTTGAATATTTTGAACTTCTGAAATGCTTTTGACTTATTTCTAAGAAATTCCACCCATGCCAATCTAGAATAGTCATCAATTATCAGCATAAAATATTTTTCTCCACCTGGTGCTTCTATTCTAGAAGGTCCACACAAATCCATATGAACTAGTTGTAAAGGCTTACTACTTGACAGTTTATCTTTTAATTTGAATGATGTTCGTGTTTGTTTTCCAATTTGAAATGACTTGCAAGTAGTGTTTTGAGGCTTCTTTATTGTTGGTATATATCTAAATACTCTCTTCTTACTAAGCTCGATGATGTGATCAAAATTGAGATGCCCCAAAATCCTATTCCATAGCCAAGATTCATCTTGTTTGTTGATGTAGCATTATTCATTATATTCCTTTAAAATATGTACATTATTCTCTGTTCGAACTCCTTTAGCTAGAATCTTCCATGTAGTTGTTGACCTGATTTCACAGTCTTGAGATTTGAAGAGAACATTACAACCTTTGTCATACATCTGACTTACACTCAATAAATTATGTTTTAAACCATCTACAAACAATAGATTCTGAACTTTTCCTCTTCCATTATTCATACTAATTGTGCCCTTTCCTCTAATTATTCTTGCTTCATATTTTCCAAATGTGACATTTCAAGTTTTATTTTCATCTATGGATACAAAGTTTCTTTGATCTCCTGTCATATTTCTAGAGCATCCATTATCCACATACCATTTACTGTTTTCATCTTGAGCATATTGAACTAGGTCACACTTATCAAATTTCTTCACTTGTTCTTTCTCCACTGTATGCATTCATCTGTTCTAAAATTGTTCTGAGATGGTAATAAATTGTCTTTAAGCAGAAATTCAGATGACTTGTGCCAAAATTGATGATAGTAGAAACATTTAGTGATATTAAGGAGAGGAAAAAGCACATTTTTTTTCTAGATTCATGTTTTTTTTTATGTTTGTGAATATATTATTAGCCTCACTTCTCTTAGAATTCCCCAGATCATTTCTTCTCACATAAACTCTACAATTTATGTCTTTATGTCCCAAATATTTACAGCAGTAACAATAACCATAATTTTTTTTGTACCTAGTTGTGGATGTCATTTGAGGATATAACCATATTAACATTTGATAATCCTCTCTCTTGAAGAAGTATGGTCTCTAATAGTTTTTTTTTTTTCCCATCCCTTTTGTCTTATGAAATTTTACGGTAGTATTTATTTTAATTTGTTCATTTAATATTGGAGTGTGTCTCAAATGTTTGTTCTCAGATTGATGTGAACTATCACTATATCCACTGGTAGCTTTTACAAAAGTAATTGTATTTTGTTCCTCTACCTTGGATTCAATGGATTCTCCTTCATATCCTAACCCATCCTTCATGAGTGGAGACCTATAAGCATTTAATATCACATCCAAATTTTCATATCCTTTTATATGTTGAATATTCATGTTTTAATCAATTTCTTCTAGGGAGCTGATCATCTCCCTCTCAATATCTACGTCACCTTCATCTTATTCTTCATATTCCTCACAATATTTTTCAAGTTATTTGAAGGCCATAAACATGAATTCACTAGTTCCATCTTTACTAGAGGATTCATTGGAACGTTCAAATACACTACTATATTCTTGAGCATAAAATATTTTCCTTCTAAACTTTTTCTCTTTCTGCACCTTATTAGATTTGTTCTTTTCTTTCCCTTTAGGCTGATTTTATACTTTCTTATAAGGAAATTTGGAGGCATAATGCCCCACTCTTCCACTATTAAAACACTTAAATGGAAGTTTTAATTTGTACTTACTTGTACCCTTCTTCAACATTTTTACAAATTTTGCTTCTCATTCATTAGAACCTGAGCATGGACATTTAGTTGCTTTTGTAGAATTTTCTACCTTTAAAGATGCATCTCTGGTGACTAAATTCCCTTTTGGAATTATCATCTTATATGTTTTCAAGGAACTAAGTAGTTGATCCTTATTCAAAGTCTAAAAATGTGTTGTCTCTTCTATAGTTGAAATCTTGGGATTGACATTAGAAGGTAATGACCTCAATATTTTTTGAACTATTACACTTTATTTGATTGTTTCTCCTAGACCCATCATGACATTTATGACATCATCAAATCTTAGAAAGAACTTAGAAATATCTTCATCTGTAGAAATTTTAGACCCAACCTGGTTATCAGTTTCTCCTTATCACTCCCATATAGTTAAATGCCCATTCCCATAAACATACATTCAAATTGCTGGAAATGATAAATATTTATGAAAACACAAATTCTAGAAATTTCAAAGTGCTAGAAATTTCAGAAATAAAACACAGAAAATATTTCAGCCACACACAGAAAATTAACATGCTGATTTTTGGTCAATATGACCCTAGAAAAACACCCTACAACTCTTCGAGAAAACTAGTTCGAGAGCTCTTCTTTATTTCTGTAAAATTCTTTTAAAAAGAACTGAAAAACACAGTAAAAATTACAGCAAACACAATAAACCACTTATCTCAATTTTCGTGCCAACTTTCCACCTTGAAAATTGTGCCAAAAAAATACAGTAATAAATGCAACATTAATTACTGTACTTACTACCTCAAAATGTGTGCCTGAATCTGGCTGTATGGAATTGTACGGACACATAAAATAGTCCCCTTCTTGATTTCCATGCCTTGAAAATATCCTCGAAAATCGTGTCTTTGACTGCTGAATATTCTCCTCGATTTTTGCGCTGCACGTTTCCTTGAAATGTGTGAAAATAGTGTTGTACATAATCTGCCTCGGTATATGTGCCAAGTAAATGCTGTTGTCCAAAAACACTGCCTTGGGTAGTTTTCCAAGCTGCTGTACATATTTGTTGAGTGTCCTTACTGCTCTCCCTCTTCTTAGAAATTCTTCTTGCTCTCTTCTGCTCCTCTCTCAATCTGCTCATGAAAGGCTAAATAACCTTTTCTCTTGTTTTTCCTCCTTTAACCTAACCCTAAGTGACTTTTGGGGAATCCCTAAATCCAATGGCTTAGATAGATTTAGATCTAGGGCTGAGATTAAATGTGCATTTAATTCTCACTTTCTATTTTTTAATTCACCCCACTTCAATAAAGACCCACTTAGCCTTTTACTTCCATAGTTACTTTTCACTTTCTAATTTCACATTGACTTTAATAAAGTCACTTTAAAATTAGACTTAGTAAATTTATCACTTATAAAGTCACTTTTAAATTAGATTTGACTTTATCACTTATAAAGTCACTTTAGGAGAAAACTTTAAATACATTTGGACACTTTTCCCTAGGCCAAAGGTTAAAGCCTTAGGGAACCACTTGTCCTCTGGTACCCAAATTTTAACACTCCCTCTTACCGAGGAAAGTGTTCCTCACCACACCCATCTTGTCTCTAAAGTAGACATGCTTTCTAGTGGTAAGGCTTTGGTGAATATATCTGCTACCTACTCATCTGTGGGAATGTACTCAAGTTTCACATCTCCCTTATGAAAATAGTCTCTGATAAAATGATATTTGATCCCGATATACTTTGACCTGTCATGAAATATTGGATCCTCCGTAAGTTTAATGAAACTCCGATTTTCACAGTAAATCACTGAAGGTCTCAACGCTTGACAAAATAAGCCAAAAAATATTTTTCGAAGCCATATGGCCTCACAACTATCCAAACTGGTTGCCATGTACTCTGCTTCCACTGAAATCAATGCAACTAACTGTTTCTTCTGGCTGAACCATGACACAACTACCGAACCCAACCCAAAACAATACCTTGAAGTGCTCTTCCTATCAAAAGCATGACCTGCCCAATCAGAATCAATTTACCCTACCAATCTCACTCCATATCCTTGTCTATAATCCAGACCATAATCCATTGTCTCCTGCAAGTAATGTAAAAAGTTTTTTGCAGCAACCCAATGCACTCTCCTCGGCTCAGACATGAAATAGCTCATCATGTTGACTGCAAAACATATATTTGTTCTAGTGTTGAGCAAATACATCAAAGAACCAATCAGTTGTCTATACAATGTGGGATCCGCCAACTCAAAATCAGAAGTGTGAAGCTTCTTCCAATTAATGATCATAGGTGTCGACATGGGTTTGCAATCCTCCATGTGAAATATGCTAAGAATGTCCACAATATACTTCCCCTATCCTAGGAAGAAATGTCCCTCCTCCTGTCATGCCTCCAATCCCAAAAATTAATGCAACAATAAAATGTCCTTCATCTCAAACTTCGAAGCAATATCTCTCTTGTAGACCTCTATAAGTATCTCTGCACCTGTAATGACCAAGTCATCCACATACAACACCAGAATGAGAGGCTCCTCATTAACCACAATAAATTATAGGTGTGGATCTACATCACTCTTTTTGAAAGACATCTCCTACAAGTATCTATCAATCCTAAAGTACCAATATTTAGGAGCTTGCTTTATGCCATAAAGTGCCTTCTTCAATTTGCATACATGGGACTCATTCCCATGCACCTCAAAGCCTTATGATTGCTCAATGTACACCTCCTCCTGTATGAAGTTGTTGATAAATGCGGTCTTCACATCCATCTAGTGGATCTTTCAAACCATCTCTACTACTTGAACCTATGCATGTAGATGCTGAAGTACCATGTTAACTTTCCATAAATGGGCTACCTCGTGAACTACTCTGTGGACTACTTTGCATGCTGCCCAAAGCACCACCCATCTGACTCTACGAGCCACTGCTCACTAATCAACCTAACACCGTAATAGATGTACCTCATGATCCATGTCCACTGGATCCCTGTGACTGACTTAGATGCTCCTGAGGGTCTGGTGAATCCAGATACTCTAACTCATGTGACCTCTTGAAAGCCCTATACTCCTCGAACTTCACATCCCGCTTAAAAACAACTCTCCTCTGTGCAGGAAAATAAATACGAAAGACTTTTGAGGTCTCACTATAACCCACAAAGATGCCCTTCTCTACATTAGTCTCTAGCTTGGTCCTATTATCCTTGGGAATATAGGAGTATGTAATGCACCCAAAGATACGGAAGTGACCAACATCAGGCTTCTTCCCAGAAAAAACCTCCTCTGGAGTCACATGCCCCAAGGCACAATGTGGACTGATGTTCTGCAAGTACACATCAATGTTGCAGGCCTCTGGCGGCAAAAACAATGGTAACCCCTCATCATGTAGCATGGATTTGGCAGCCCCAACGATGGATTTTTTATTTCTCTCCGAAAACCTTTTCTGATGGGGATTGTAAGGAAATGTGAACTCCCTCCTAAAGCCTGCCTCCACAAAATAATCAAAAAACTCACCAAGGGTATACTCCCCCCCATTTTCCGACCCAAGGGACTTGATCTTCCGACTTGTCTGAATCTCCAAAAGAGCTCTGAACTACTGAAATTGCTTGAATACCTCACTCTTGTTCTTCAAGAAATAAATTCAAGCCTTCCTGGAGTGATCATCAATGAATAAAATATATTAATCATATCCACTCAAGGAAACATGAGACATCTGACCACTCACATCGGTATGAATCAAATCAAGAATCCCATTCGATCTGTTGTCATTGCTGGGAAAAGGGGATTTGAAAAACTTCCCCATAGCACATCCTCTGCATGTACCAATGTGATCAAAACTGAAATATAGCACACCTATGGTGATCTCCCACAATGTCCTCAAGGCCCCATGATACATGTGCCCCATCCTCTGGTGCCAAATCTCACACAACTCTGAACTGCTAGCTCTGATGCCAGTAGTATTGCTCAATGCCATAAGGGGCTGAAATGAAAACTTGTACACCTTGGTGTGGCGTACACCAATCACTCTATCTAAATCAGTTGGGGCGCCCCTAGGATATATAAGCACTTATCCTCTCCTAAACAACACCTCATACCCTCTTTCCTCCAATGTTGAAATAGATATAAGGTTCTTCTTCATCCCTGGCACATATAGAACATCTAACACTATCAAGCGAGGTTTGGGTTCCCTATAAAATTTCAATGGCCCCACACCAACTGCTCTAGCAATGTTTTTGTCTCTGAGTACTACCTCTATATCAGTGCCACTCTTTGAAAGCCCCAAGAAGTACTCATGGACTCCTGTCATATGATGGGAAGCCCCAGTTTCAACATACCAAATACCTGAAGATGCTCTGCTAGTGGAGGGAAGTGCACACTCCCTCTCAACCTATGTGGCATTTGATCCTGCACTAGTGGAATCAAAAGAAATGAACCCAAACTCCTAGTCAAAGATCTCTGAGAATTCCTATATCTCTATTAATGTAACCATGGTCTTGTCCTTTCCCTTCTTCTTCTTCTTCTTCGGACACAAAACTGCATAGTGTCCCAACTCCTGAAAATCCCAACATTTATCTTTGGAAAAGTCCTTCTCCTTATTCACCTACTTACCTTTAACTTTGCCTTTGCTCCCACCAACACTTGTGGAAGCTTGCTTCTTTCCATTGCCCTTCTTTCCCCTTGCAAACAATGCAACATTTTCATCCTCCTCTACCTGTTTGGTTGCCCAAAGATGGTTCTTTTTTATTTCATTCTGAATGCAATCATCCCACCACCTTTCCCAGCTGGGAAGGTTCTCTCGTGCAACAATCCCATCCACAAAAATTTCCCAAGTCTTGTGAAGACCATTCAATGTGATCCACACCAACTCAGTGGGTGGAATGGTCTCTCTAAAATTGGCAACTCATATCTCACAGAAGTGATCTTTGTGAGGTATGCTATAACACCATCAGTATTAGCCATTTTAATGGCCTTCAGCTTCTCCCTTAGGACCATATTTCTATTTTCATTGGTGCTCTGGTAAATATTGGTCAAGGTTGTCCACGTCTCATGTGCACATGTCTTTCCTCTCACATGAGGAATGACATGGTATTTAACACCATCCAGAATCAGTATCTTTCCCTTGGAATTCTTCTTATTAAAATCTGCCAACTGAACAGGGTTAGCAGACACTGCTACTGGGTGTTGTGCGGTGTGAACCATGATGTCCCAAACTTCTACCTCCTCAAAGATGCTCTGGATTATCTCCCTCCATGCACTATAGTTTCTTTGCCCATCCAACCTATTCTCCGCCCTCAAGTCCAAAGACATGCTTGTTGTCCTAACAAACTGAAAAATTCAATGCTATGGTAAAGGTTCAGTTTTATGTGTGAAAAATAAACTTGCTGTAATTTTTCTCTTGCAGTCCCAAACTGCACTTTTCAGCCACCCAAGCTCTGATACAATGTAGAAATTTTAGACCCAACCCTGGTTATCAATTTCTCCTTATCACTCCCATATAGATAAATTCTTATTCCCATAAACATACATTCAAAATGCTGGAAATGATAAATATTTCTGAAAACACAAATTCTGGAAATTTCACATTGTTGGAAATTGCATAAATAAAACGCAGAAAATATTTCAGCCACACACAAAAAATTAACATTGTGATTTTTGGTCAATATGATCCTGGTAAAAACCCTTACAATTCTTGCGAAAAACTAGTTCGAGAACTCTTCTTTATTTCTAGAAAATGCTTTTACAGAGAACTGAAAAACAATAAAAATTACATCAAACACAATAACCCACTTATCTCGATTTTTGTGCCAACTTTCCACCTTGAAAATTGTGCCAACAGCAAACAAAATTTATAGTAATAAATGCAACATTAATTTCTTTACTTGCTACCTCAAAATGCATGTGTGAATATGTCTGTACGGAATTGTACGGACACGTATAACAATCCCTTCTCGATTTTTGTGCCTTGAGATTAGCCTCGAAAATGCGTGCCTTTGGTAGGAATATTATCCTCGATTTCACATTGTACCTTGCCTTGAAATGCGTGCAAATAGTGTTGTACAAAATATGCCTTGGTATACGTGCCAAGTAAATGTTGTTGTCTGAAAATACTGCCTTCGGAAGTGTGCCAAGTTGTTGTACGGATTTGTTGAGTGTCCTTGCTACTCTCCCATTGCTCAGAAGTTCTTCTTGCTCTCTTCTCCTCCTCTCTCAATTTTCTCATGAAAGAATGAATGACCTTTTCTCTTCTTTTCCTCCTTTAACCTAAACCTAAGTGACTTTTGGGGAATCCCTAAATCCAATGGCTGAGATAGCTTTAGCTCTAGTGCTGAGATAGCTTTAGATCTAGGGCTGAGATTAAATATGCATTTAATTCTCACTTTTTTTTTGTAATTCACCCCACTTTAATAAAGACCCACTTAGCCTTTTATTTCCATAGTCACTTTTCACTTTCTAATTTCACATTGACTTTAATAAAGTCACTTTAAAATTAGACTTAGTAACTTTATCACTTATAAAGTCACTTTTAAATTAGATTTGACTTTACCACTTATAAAGCCATTTTAGGATAACAAGTTAAATACATTTGGACACTTTTCCTAGGAAAAATATCAAAGCCTTAGGGAACCACTTGTCCTCTGGTACCCAAATTTGAGCATCATCATCATTCATTTTTTTGTCTAAAACTGCATTCTATATACTTATAATTTAGCCATATTTACCTTTTTATCTCCTTCATGAATATTTTCCAATTTAACCCAGATATATTTAGCTGTCTAACAATGCATATAAATTCAAACTCACATAATCCACTCATAAGTGAATTCATATCTTTTGCAATAGCTATATGGCATCTTTGTTGCTAGTCGTTTCCTTTGGTTCTTCATACCCTACCATCACATCAACCCATAATTCTACTCCAATAGACATTAAATATGTCTTCATTCTCACTTTCCAAAAGGCATATTTTGTACCAATAAACAAGGGGAATTATTTGTTGAGAATCCTTCTTGACCAACCATTCTACTTACTCAGGGCATATTTCGAGTTGTTAGAATGATATTGAAGGAACTGTCTTTGATACCAACTAATATTTATGTTTCAAAATTATTGGGGTGAGGGGGGGAGGGGGGGGTGGCAGGGGTGAATCAATGATTATAAAATTTAGCGTTTTCTAAACTTAAATTTCATCTTATGTAGCTAATGATTTATGTATATACTCAACTATTAATGGTTTCCTTTTGCAGTCACCAGAGACAGTTATTTGCAGATATACTTATTCAGAATTCAAGAGCATTCACATAATATTTAAGAAACAACACATGAAGACACCAAATATAAGTGGAAACTGATAAGGGAGTAAACTGTGAATTTTTGGCTGAAAGTGATGTAAAGGGAAGCTCCTACTTCCCCATTACATCATATTTTTGTAGGCTTCAAGCTACAAGAGGCTCTTGCCTCAAAGGAGGCTACAACTTCCACAAAAATTTCTAAAGGCTACAACCCACAGGAGGCTCCTACCTCAATAGGCTACAAATTGTTCTTTATCAAGCTAAAACTTGAAAAAAGACTGCAATTTCCAAATCCCAATACCTGGTCAAGTGTTATGGTTACCTAATTTTAAGTTCTGCTATCAATTATGCTACACATCTTCTCTGCTTCTCTTTTTAAGTTATGTTCCTCTTCTACTGCTGTTCATGAACCCTCTCATAAAAAATTCTTAACACCAGAAAGTCCCTTTCTCATTTAACGATGAATCTATTATAAGCATAGACTTCTTGTATTCATGTAGGAATACGAAATGAGGAGTTGTCTCTTGGTCTTCTAAATTTTTTTACAATATGCTTCTTCATTTTCAAATATGAAAATATGAAAATAAGAGATTTGTAAAGTAAAATAGAGTTGAAATAATATAGCCCAAGAGTGATGACTACTACAGAAAAGTCATATTTTTATTATCTACATTTTCCAAGCTTGTATAGTAATTTTTTTATGTTCAATGAAAGCGTATATTTTTCATTTTGTGTCTCAATATATCATGTTCCATTTTTACATCAAGAAAACTAGTCAACATATTAACTTAACAATGTTCAACCTTCACATTGATTATCATAGCTTTTGTACTTCACATCATTTTCAGACTTTGTATTCCAAGAAATCTTCCAAGAAAGGCATTCAACAGAAATTAATCAACACGAATCAATCAGATCAATGACATCAATTTTCCGTAACATGAAAATTTGACATTAATGCCAACATTACCAATAGGATAGTATTCATCTAGTTTTCCAAAGGGTGGGGAGGGGGGGAAACATGGATCACTATCCTATTCTCGTGGAATTGAAGGGGGCTATCATAAAATCGAAGGATCCTTTTAAGGTCATATTTGTAAGGTTTAAGAATTGTTTAGGATTATTGTCAAGGACCAGTGGAGGAAGTGTGTTCATTAAAAAGGTGGATCTATTTCAACTCAGTTTGTAGACAATCTCAGTAGGCTAAAAAGAGCTATAATGGATTGGGAAAAGGAGACAGTAAGAAAAGATGAAGAATCCTTGAGGGAAGGAAATGAAGAGTTTGAGGTACTAGAAGACCCTAGAAATGGGAGTTATCATTCAAAATGCCTAAAATAGTGCATTATAAAACTAGAGGCCACTAAGAGGAGGTTATTGGTGGAAAAATAAGAAACTTTAAGGCTAAAGAGGAGAGCAGACTGGTTGAAAGAAAGTGAAAAAAATTTCAAGTTCTTTCATCATTTTGCAAGAGGTAGGAAGGCCTCAAACACCATCTGGAAACTAGAATCTCCTGATGGCGACAAGGCATCAAATTTTAGGCATCTTTATATGATGGGGATTGAGCAATTTTTTATCTTTTTTTAAAGCATCATGGGAGGTCTCCTTTTCTGAAGTTATTAATATAACTAGTTTTTTCCAAAGATATGTAGATTTGGATGACAATCGTGAGATTACAAGTACATTTTTTTTAGAGGACTCGGAGAAGGTCTTGCACAGGTTCCAAAAGGAAAAAAACCTCTTTTCATACTCATGTATGGTTGAGTTTTCTAGACTTATGCAAGTTGATAGGCGATGATCTTCTAAAAGTGGTGGAATAATGTAGAAAATCTAGAAGAATGTATGAGGATTTCGACTCCACTTTCTGGAGTCATACCTAAATAAAATTTTCCCAGGTCCTTTGATGACTTATAACATATCTCACTATGTAATTGCATTTATAAAATCCTTACGAAGATCATTTCTAATCTTATCAAGCCTATCCTCTCCAAGTTTATGTCCAAGGATAAATTTTCTATCTTAGAAAATAGTTAGATCCTTGAGGCCATATGTGTAGCCTAGGAAGTCCTTCATAGCATAAAAGTTAGAAATATTAAAGGAATGGTGTTTAAAATTGATCTTTCTAAAGCCTATGATTATTTAATCTGGTTATACATATAAATTATCCTCACTCATTTGGGTTTCGATATCAGTTTCATTAATTGGATAATGTGTTGTATAACCTTTATGTATTTTGTTATCCTTATTAACTGTTCTGCTACAGATTTATTCCATGCTAAAAATGGATTTGACAAGGTTGTCTGTTGTCCCCATTTTTATTACTTTTGGTGGTAGAGGGGCCTAGAAATATGATTATGGAAGTTAAATTAAGGGGTGATTTGAAGGGGGTCAACATTTCCAATAGCCTGTTCATTTGTCACCTTGTATTTGTGGAAAACATTCTCATTTTTCTGATGGCTCTAGACGTTATTCAACATCTCTCAAGAGTATTCTAAATATTTTTAGCTACACTACATGGATGGAAACAAATATGTAAAATCCCTCAATTTGAGTTAAAGGATTCTCCAGAGAAAAAATACATTATGCTAAAAATATGTTTACTGTAAACTTTATTAATCTAGAGGAAGGTATAAAATATCTCAGTTTTCATTTTAAACTAAACAAATATAAAAAATTGGATTGGTTATGGTAGATGGCTGTAATATTCCTTTTAAGGAATTTCTGCAATATGTTCAATCAGGACGTTGTATAAGGAAAACCATGCAACAGAAAACTAAAATAGGACTTGGATACTCTTATATATGTTTTATGTAGCTTAAATATGAAATGGAATTAGAAATAAATCATTCTAGCTACACTTAACATATCTCCCCAGCTCAAATGTGCTAAAAAGCATGCCAATCCCACGACTTCATACAAAAGAATTTTTGAAGACTGCAACAGCGTGATTTTCATTAGGGTTTCTATAGAAAAATATATTACAATAAATATCTGGAGATTTCATTAATCATAGAATTAGAAATGGGAGGTTTTACCTCCTTTACATGGACATTAGAACACCCCGGCAGGGGTTTCCGGTAAAATATCAATATAAAATGTAGTACTACAGAAAATAACGCAATTCACTGCAACTCTCTATTACATATGACTGAAGATATATAAAATAGATGCACAATACATAAAATTTCCAAAGGCCCTCCTTAATAGACTTCTCGGGGGGGAAATAGGCACCTCCTCCTCCAATACAAGCACAAAATCAAGGGGTTTACCCCTACTACTGCTGCAACTGCAGAAAAGACGCAGTTACTGGAAGTGACTGCACTGTAGGTGTGGATGGCTAAATAAAATCAAGTTAGATAATGGAAAATAAGCTCAAGACCTTCCCTTTTGATCTCATAACAAGTTGAACCAAAGGTGAAGGTGGAATTCCCGCATGAGAATCCTTTGCACTAAACAGTGATGAAACTATAGCTAAACAACTGAAGCTTGCAAGTAGACAAGAAGACCAAACATAGATGAATACTGAATTCCTTCCTTGCTGCTATCTCCTCCTTCTTATCCTTAGTGAGCCTCCTCACCCTAGACCCCACTCATTGAAGAGGTGACTTCCTAGAAAAGATTCCCCTTTCAAAAATGCATTGTCCTTGTTGGTTTCCCTCTTGTAACAGTGTTGTTGACTTGGTCAACTGGATCTATTTCACCTGCATTGTCCCTCTTTTACACAAAATTGGCTTTATTTTCCCTCCTAACCTGATCCCTTTTCACACTGGGATTTGTTTTATTGTCCTTCTACTCTTCTACTGCAAAAATGGAGAAATTATAATATTCCAACTAACAGTGGCTAATTTGGAATATTACAGTCCTCCCCGCTCAAAATTTTCTTTCCCACAAGCAACAGTAAAGAAGGATGTTGCAAGATCTTCTCTCCTTCCCAAGTGGCATCCTCATCTGGTAGATTCCTCCATCAAATCAAATATTCCTTGATGACTTTGTTCCTTAGCTGCCTCTCCCTTGTGTCTAATATTTCTTCTGGCTGCAAAATTAGGTGGCCCTCATCATCAATAGGGGGGAGATCCATGTTGGAAATTACATTCCTCCCAATGGCCTTCTTAAGGTAAGAGACATGAAATATATTGTGGATATTTCCCCCCTTAGGAATCTCCATCTCATATGCTACCTTCCCGACACACTTGATCACCCTGTATGGCCCATAGAAACGTGGTTTGAGATTTTTAGCTCCCTTCTTCTTGAGTGTGGACTGTTTATAAGGCTGAATACACAGATAGACAAGATCTCCGGCCTCAAATTGCCTCTTTATCCGACCACGGTCTGCATACATCTTCTATTGGTTCTAGGTAGTGGCATTGTTGTCCTTGTGCCCTAAGTATGTCCTGATTCTCCTAAATCCATTCCTTTTCCCTTGGAGCCTTACTTTCCCCAAAAATGACATCAACAAATGAGAGTGCCTCATACCCATATAAGGCCCGAAATGGAGTCATGCCAATAGAAATATGGTGAGTAGTGTTGTAACAATACTCTCCCAATGGAGCCAACACATCCAAACTCTCTATTGCCCTGCTACATAGTTCCTCAAGTAGCCTTCCAGACACTTGTTCACTATCTCAGTCTTTCCATCAGTTTGGGGGTGATAGCTAGTGCTTGGAGTCAAATCAGTCCCCACTAACTGGAAAATTTCTTCCCAATAGCCACCCACGAAGCGGCTGTCCCGACCACTCACTATGGTCCTTGGGAGACCATGGAGTCTAAATACATCTCTGAAGAAGAGCTCAGCTACCTGTGAAGCAGTATAATGTGAAGAAATGGAAAATAAATGAGAGTACTTTGTTAGTCTATCAATAACTACAAAGATACAATCCTTACCATGTATTGTCGGTAGGACGGTGATGAAGTCCATAGAGATGCTTTCCCACTTCCCAGCCAGAACAGGTAGTGGCTGCAATAACCTAGCAGGGTGGGTGTGCTCTCCCTTGTTCTACCAAAAAATGGTGCACCCTCTGACATGTTAGAGAACATCCTCCTTGAGACCCTTCCATGAGAATCTCTCCCTTATGGCCCTATAAGTATTTGTGAAACCTTGATGCCCGGCAAGTGTTGTGAAACCAGCTCCAAAAACAGAAGAAAAGGGATATCAACGCCTTAGAAATAAGCCACTTCGAGGGGGAAACCTCCAATACATTACATGAATGAACAATTCTTGGATGATTCAAATTACAAAACCTCCTTTCTATATATAGGAGTCCATGGGGCCATAATGTAATCCTAGTAGGGCCACAATGTAATCCTAGCCAACCTAACAATAATAATTTAAGGGCACAATAATAACAAAATGGGGGTTACAAGGGTACAATAATAACAATAAGGGGTTACACTAACAACAATAAGGGACTATACTAGTAATATAGGGACCTAACATGCCCCTCTCCTTCAAAAAAGTGTTGTCCTCAACGCTTGAGTAGCTCTGGGTGCTTCTGTATAAAATTCTCATCCTCCCATGTAGAATCTTCTGTGGGTAAGTTCTTCCACTTGATGAGATACTCTGAAATTGATCGATTCCGTAGTTGTCGAGTTCTTGTTTCCATGACTGCTTCTGGTTCCAATATGATTTTTCCTTCCTCATCAAGTTCTGGCAATATTGTTTGAACTGGAAGATTTTCTCCTATAATCTTCTTTAAGCATGAAACATGGAAAACTGGATGTACTCGCGAAGAAGCAGGAAGCTCCAATTTGTATGCCATAGTACCAATCTTTTGCAACACCTTGTAAGGACCATACTACTTTGGTGATAATTTATTATCCTTCTTAGCTTGCTTGAGGGACATTTGTTTGTATGGTTGTAGCCATAAAAATACCCAGTCTCCTACATCAAAACTTCTCTCACTGTGATGTTGATCTACCTGTTGTTTCATTAGATTTTGTGCCAAATTCAGGTTATCCTTTGAGAGTTGGAGAACTTCTCGTTGATGCTCGATGTGATCTTCCACTGCTTGAACCTTCGAATTTTCTCTTAAATATGATGTGATGGATGGTGGATGATATCCATAAAGTGCCATAAATGAGGTCATTTTTGCTGCAGTATGGAAGGAAGTGTTATACCACCATTCAGCGAGAGGTAACCACTTGACCCATTGTGTTTGTTTATCAGATACAAAACAACGAAGATATCCTTCCAAAAATTTATTTACTATCTCAGTTTGACCATCAGATTGAGGATGATAAGATGAGCTATGAGCTAATTGAATACCCAAACAAGAAAATAACTCCGTCCAAAAATTTCCAGTAAAAATGGGATCTCTGTCGCTCACAATAACCCTTGGGTTTCCATGTAGCTTTTGAATTGTGTCCATAAATGTATTAGCAACTGTACTTGCTTTAAATGGATGAGATAATGCACAAAAGTGTGCATACTTGGTAAGTCTATCAACTACCACCATGATGACACTCTTTCCTTCGGACTTGGGTAAACTTGTGATAAAATCCATTGAAATCTCCTCCCAACGTTGACTTGGAATGGATAAAGGTTGTAGAAGTCCTGGGGTCTTAATTGTTTCCACTTTATTCTGCTGGCAAACCAAAAATTCTGCCACAAACTTTCGAATATCAGATTTAAGGCCATCCCAAAAAAATTCTTTCTTCACCCTGTGGTAAGTTTTTAAAAATCCTGAGTGTCCTCCTAAAGGAGAAGTGTGCAATTCCAGAAGAATCTTTTGTTTTAGTTGGAATTCTTACAAAGATATAAGCGATCTTTGTACCATAAGGAGTCATTTTTCCAACTAAATGTATCAGATGTACTAGGATCTTGCTGCAACTTTTGAATGAGTGTCCATACATCTTTGTCCTTCTTCCATTCATCTCTTGCTTCGGTTATCCAATCCGGTTGGATAATAGAAATGCCACAAAGCAATGCTTCCCCCTCTTCATTCTTTCTTTAGAGTGCATCTGCAACAACATTAAGCTTTCCTTTTTTGTAGATTATTTCAAAGTCATAACCCAACATCTTTGTGACCCATTTTTGCTGCTCTTCTGAAGATAGTCTTTGTTCCAAAAAGTGTTTAAGACTATCATGATCAATTTTTACCTTGAAGTGTCTTCTCATTAGGTAAGTTCTCCATTTCTTTAGTGCATGCAATATTGCTAACATTTCCTTCTCATAAATAGGTTTCTGTAAATACTTTCCTTTGATTGGATGACTTTTAAAAGCAATGGGTCTTCCTTCCTACATTAAAACAACACCAATTCCATTTCCTGAGGCATCACATTCCACAATAAAGGTTTTTGTGAAGTCTGGCATAGCTAAGACCGGTGCTAGGCACATTGCCTCTTTAAGATGTTCAAAGGCCTTAGTTGCTTGAGGAGTCCATGAAAATGCATCTTTCTTCAATAATGTTGTTAGAGGTGCTACTATTCTCCCATAATTCTTAACAAACTTGCGATAATACCCTGTTAACCTGAGAAATCCTCGCAAATTCTTTATGGTTGTGGGGACTTTCCATTCCTTAATGGCTTTAATTTTGTTAGGGTCTACCTTAACACCCTCGTGAGATACAATATGACCCGGATATTCCACCTCTTGTACTCCAAAGAAACATTTGGATGTTTTTGCATATAATTGTTTCTCCTCCAATAGTTTGAGCACCCTGTCAACATGTTGAACACGATCCTTCCAAGACCTGCTGTAGATTAGTATATCATCAAAAAATACTAGCACAAATTTTCTAAGGAAGGGTTTGAAAATGGAATTCATCAACCCTTGAAATGTGGAAGGTGCATTGGTAAGGCCAAAAGGCATGACCAAAAATTCATAATGACCCTCATGAGTTCGAAATGCTATTTTTGGAATATCTTCAGTCTTCATTCTAATTTGATGATATCCTGAACGAAGATCCAACTTGGTAAAATAAATTGATCCATGTAATTCATCCAATAATTCATCAATCACAGGAATGGGAAATTTATCTTTAATGGTGAGCTTATTGAGCTCCCTATAATCCGGACACATGTGCCATGATCCATCATTCTTGTGTACCAATACTACAGGAGCAGAGAAAGAACTTTGACTAGGTTGAATTATACCCGCCTCTAACATTTCTGCAATCATACGTTCAATTTCGCTCTTTTGGACATAAGGATATCTATAGGGCTTGATGTTTGGAGGAACACTTCCTGGAATCAAATGAATAGCATGATCATGATCACGAATAGGTGGGAGTCCTTTTAGAGTTTCAAAAACCTTGGAATGATTGTCCAAGACTTTTTGGAGATCTGCAGAAATAGATGATTTTGATGTTGGAACTTCTAGTGAGCATAATTGTGCAATTATGCCTCGTTGTTCTTTATTTAGAAGCTTTGTCATGAAATTAGAGCTTATTATCTTTCCTGGCTTCCCTGCAATACCCCGTAATTCAACTTCCTTTCCTTATGAAAAAAATTTCAAGAAAATTTCTTGAAAATTAAAAGCTACCATCCCCAAAGATTGTAACCATTGTACTCCTAGTACAACATCAACACCTCCCATAGGAATGGAAAGCATTGGACTATTCAATACATATTCCCACATGGTTAGCTTGATATTATGGCATTTTCCAGAGCAATTTATAGTTCCTCCATTTGCAACCATCACTTGACATTCTGGTGCTGGGTATAGGAAACAATTTAATTCCTTGGCTACCTTACAATGAATAAAATTATGGGTGCTACCTGAATCAATCAACACTATTACCTTTTTCTTCTTGATATGCCCTTCTATATTGAGAGTTTGAGAAGTGGTAATTCCTGCCAGTGCATTACATGATATGGTCGGATTCATTTCTTCCTCTTCTAGGGCTGCTTCCTAGTGTATATCCTCTTCTTGTTCATTTTCTTCTTCCTCTTCACAATCTATGTAAAATAATTTCTTCTCAGCACACTTATGACCTTTAGTGTATTTTCTATCACAACTGTAGCAAAGACCTTTTGCTCTTTTTTCTTCCAATTGTTGTGGTGTCAACCTTGTAGGTTGTGGAAATCTAGGAGTAGCAACACTTCCCTCTTTATAGAAGTGAGTGGTAGGCTTCCTTGTCGCCATAATTTTACATTCAATTTTTCTTGCCAACCTGAATGCCTTCTCCAATGAATCAGGTTCCAAAACGCGAACTTCATGTTAGATGTTATCCTTTAAAGTACCTATGAAGAGGATCAATCTTGTGTTCCTCTGGAATATCAATTACCCTTATATTCAAATTTTTGGAAAGTCTTCAATGTGCTCCCCCATTAAACCCTTTTGTTTGAGATTTATCAATTGGCTAAAGAAGGTGTTGCTCTTTGTATCCTCATAATGTGCTATCATTTCCCCCGTAAAAATTGACCAAGTGACAATTTTTTTACGGGAGCAAAGCCATCGATACCTAGTGTTATTTTTTTCCCCTAAATATAAAGTTGTCATGCCTGTGTATTTTACACATTACTGGAGATCAAAATATTGCTCCTTATGTAGTATCCATGTCACGGATCCTTGCCATCAAACTTCCTCATATCCATTTTTGGAATATGGTGGTTCTTCCCGCCAACATTGGTGCTAGAATCACTGGGTCTTCATTATTTTGTTCTCATCATGAGTTTCCTCTACTATCTTTTCACCATTAGGAAACATTTCTTGTATCAAATTTTTCAAACCTTCCATGTCTGCTTTTAGATCATTCTTCATGTTTTCTATTTTAGATTCCATGTCAGCTTCCATGCCATCTATCTTAGATTCCATTCCATTCTTCAAACCATCCATCTTATATTCCACACCTTTCCTCAAACCATCCATCTTAGTTTCCACGCCTTTCTTAAAAACTTCCATGTCATTTTTTGTTGCTCTTTGCTAGAGCGAAATTTGTTGCACTTGCTCTTGTAATTTTGATATGGCATGTTTCCATTCTTCTTCTTCATGAGTCATAGTAGAGCTTTCTAAAGGCTTAATGGGTGTTGAATTATTTTTAGGGGCCATTTTAGAATCCAATACTAATATCTATTCTACAATATTCCCTTGTAATCAATTTAACTTGATTCTTCAAACAAGACTTATGCAATTTGGAAAAAAAATACACACCTTTTACTTGATTTTGAGGATCTCAATATTGAAATTGAATTATCTCTATAATTGCAGATCCTAAATATCTAAAATTCAGCCCTGTAGTAGCCCTCTGAAGCTTCTTTCAAATGCCACAGGTCTGATCTGATTTGGATTCTTCAAGGAAAATTTATGTCCAATCTCCCACAATGACCCAATTTTGGACTGTTAAGTAGAGAAAACTTGTATGACTTTCCACGTGTCACATTTTCCTCCTTTGGCTCTAAAATTGATAGAAAGAAAACTATAGTCCGTGCACTTACGACCACTTTTTACATCATTTCAATCTAATGCTCAGAGAGAGAGCTATGAATATTTTCCCACGATCACCTCTTTGATATGAAATTCAGAAGCCTCAAAAAGCCCTAACTTCCACAGATCATATCTATGAAAATATTGCGAAGAAATATATGACATTTTTTGACGATGTTCCTCAAGAATGTGGCTTCACACTCTAAAAAATTCAGCTTCTGAACCTTCAAAGAAAAAACGTTATTACAACAATACCACGATGAACTATTTAGGTTAAATTTAGGAGCCTGCAAAATGACCTAACTTGCACAGATCATATCTCTAAAAACATTGCGAACCAAGCTCTAAAATTGTTTGACAATGTTCCTCAGGATTTTGGCTTCACACTCTAAAAATTTCAGATTCTGAACCTTTGTAGAAAAAAAATTATAGTGAAAACTCCACGCTGACCTGTTTGGAGTAGTGAAACCCTAGAATCTCAAAGCTCTGATACCAAATGTTGTGAAACCAGCTCCAAAAAGAGAAGAAAAGAGATATCAACGCCTTATAAATAAGCCACTTTGAGGGGGCAACCTCCAATACATTACATGAATAAAAAATTCTTGGATGATTCAAATTACAAAACCTCCTTTCTATATATAGGAGTCCATGGGGTCATAATGTAATCCTAGTAGGGCCACAATGTAATCCTAGCTGACCTAACAATAATAATTTAAGGGCACAATAATAACAATATGGGGGTTACAAGGGTACAATAATAACAATAAGGGGGTTACAGTAAAACCAATAAGGGACTATACTAGTAATATAGGGACCTAACAGCAAGTGGGGAATAATATGATGCTAGTAGAGTCTTCTCCTTGAGCTTGGAATTTTTAGCCAAGAAGATCCGGTCCCGGTAATAGATGATCTCATCCATCACCCTATACCTCTCATCCAATACCACCCCATCAATTATCTCACATGAAAAATCATATTTGGAATACTCAACAAAAATTTGAGCCTTCCAATCTACGTCCATGCCCCTTAAGGACACCGCTGTAGGCCTCCTCAATAGAGCATCAGCTACTACATTGCTCTTCCCCTTGGAATATTCTATGTCAAAATCATATGCTTGGATTTTTCTCACCCACTTATGTTGTCTCTCCAGGAGTTGTTTCTGTTCAAGGAAGAATCTAAGACTGTTATGGTAAGTCTTTACTTTGAACTTATTCCCCACCAAGTATTGTTAGAATTTGGCTAATGCATACATGATAGCCAACATCTCTTTATCATATATGGGGTATAAACTCTCATGAGGGAGCAAATTCCTGCTCTCAAAGGCTATAGGATGCCCAACTTGCATAAAGACTACTCCAATCCCTTCACCCGATGCATCACATTCTAGAAAAAAAGGTTGAGAAAAATCAGGCAAAACCAAAACAGGACAACTACTCATTACCTCTATGAGCTTATAAAAATCCCTCTGCGTTGTAGGTGTCCAATGGAAAGCTTCCTTCTTTGTCAAGTTTGTGAGTGGTGCTGCTAGCTGTGAAAACCGTTTCACAAACTTCCGGTAATAAGTGCATATGCCCACAAACCCCCTGATTTATGTGACATTCCTGGGCTCAGGCCAATCTTTGATAGCCTGGATCTTTTCCTCATGTACCCTAACTCCATCCACTCCTATGATGTGCCCCAAATATAACATCTCTATGAGGCCAAATTCACATTTGGAGAGCTTAGCATAGAATTTCTGCTCCTTGAGGATATGTAAAACTGTCTCAATATGCTGCAAGTGCTCCTCCCAAGTGCGGCTATAGATAAGAATATCATCAAAAAAGACCAACACAAACTTTCTCAAATGACCATGGAAAATGTGGTTCATGTAAGATCGGAAAGTTTTTGGGGAATTATTCAATCCAAATGGCATCACCAGAAACTCAAAATGCCCACAGTGACATCTGAACGCTGTCTTGGGGATATCTTGCTCCCTCACCTTGATTTGGTGATACCTGGATCTCAAATAAATCTTGGAGAAGTATTTATAACCCCTCAACTCATCCATGATTTCATCGATCCTAGGTATAGGGTACCTATTCTTCACGGTCTTCTTGTTCAAGGCTCTATAATCAATGCACATCCTCAATGTGCCATCCTTCTTCTTTACCAAGACCACTGAAGAAGCAAAAGGACTAGTACTAGGTCGGATGTGTCCTAGAGCTAGTAGCTCTTGGATGGCCCTCTCAATCTCATCCCTATAAGCCTTTGGGTGCCTATAAGGAGTGGTGACTACTTCTTGGATCCCTTGTTCCAACTCAATAGTTTTCTCAAACCCTCGGTCAGGAGGTCTCCCTGGTGGGATATCTCCAGATACTATAGAATACCGATCCAAAAGAGACTGAACATCTGGATGCACTAGCGAATCCTTGCCCCTTACTTCTGATATATGCAACTCCACTACCCATTCAACATCCCCTCTGTGCAGATCTGCCTCCATCCTGTGTGTTGAAAAAACCTAGGGGGGTATGTGTTTATACCCTTGATCTTTTGATACTCAGGACCATCCTTCCCTTCTATCCATTCCATCTCCAAAGTTCTCTAATTAGTGGTAAGTCTCCCAAGAATGGTTAACCATTGGACTCCCAATATGACATTGGTGTCTGGAATATCTACCACAAAGAAGTGGTTTATCAAGGTGTAGGTCCCCATGGTAATGGTTAGTGCCGGAACATACTTGGAACACTACAGGGTCATAGCTCTTGGGACCAAAACTGAGAATCCATAAAACTCCTCCATGTTGATCCCTCTCCTTTGTACCAGTTGTGCATCAATAAAATTATGAGTGGCCCCACTATTTATCAACACAGAGACTCTTTGCCCCATAATAGTACCTCTCACCCTCAAATTTAGATATTTTGAGACCCCTCTTAATGTTGCAATAGCTCCCCCTCTTGGAGAAAAGTCTTCTATGGGTGGTACAGCGCTGGCATCCTTCTTGGAGAAGGTCTTGACATAATGTGTCCTTCCTACAACACATTCTCCTTCCAAATCACGAATATGGATTGTCTTCTTTGGTCCTGAGGAGGTCTCCTGTTGCAATAATGTTCATTCCTTGGGCAAGATGTGTTGTAGGTCTCTAGCTTTCTCCACAGCTTCAAGGAGTGTGGTTGATTTATTATATTTGACCAACCCCTACAATGGTTCGACCACCCCATTAATAAACATGAATACCTTCCTGCTCATAGTGAGGTTGGATACCATCACTGAAAGCTGCAGATATTCAACAATATAATCCTCAAGATCTCCCTCTTGTTTGAGCTTGGTTAACTTGACAAAATGGGCTTCCGGATCTCTTGGATCAAATCTCTCCATTAGCTTCTTGGTGAAAGCTGAGTATGAAGTGATGTGATGATGCCAAAGTGTGGCCAGCCCATGAAACCACCATTCTTGAGCTTCTCCTTCTAGGTGCAACGCAACTATCTTGATGGCTTATATTTCAGAAACCTTGTTGAGCTGGAAGTATGTGTCCAGCTTTTCCACCCAAGCCTTGGTTGTACACTTAGGTGTCCCATAAAATTTGGGCAAGAAGAACCTTACCATACTGCACTGTAGTTTTGATCCCTGCATCAATTCTTCCTCCTTTTGATGAGGATTAACCCTCCTTCCATCCTTGATCCAGCAAAACTCCTGAAAGCTCAAGTGCTCTTTGAACCTTTGAGATTGGAGTTCATATTATTCAAAATACTCTCCCAGGGTTCCCTCCTTATCTCCTCTAGATAAAAATTAAGGCATGGTAGATTTTTTTGGTGCAGCTGAATGCTCCATGTCATTTGAAGTGCTGGTGCTTTCCTCATGGCAAAACCATATAGAATCCCCTTCATGCCTCGTCTCCTTGAGGTCCCTTGCAATTTTCTGCAGGGTCTGAAGTAGGAGATTCAAAATATATTCCTCCTCCATGTTGAAGATAGATTATCCCCACAAGCTGAGCCAAGAGCAGAGCTTCGATACCACTGAATATTCCTTTTCAGGAATTTCTGCAATATGTTCAGTGAGGACGTTGTATAAGGAAAACCATGCAACAGAAATGAAAAAAATGACTTAGATCCTCTTATATATGCTATATGTAGCTTAAATATGAAATGGCATCAGAAAAAAATCATTCTAGCTACACTAAACAGATCTCCCCATATCAAATGTGCTCAAAAGCATGCCAATCCCATGAATTCACACAAAATAATTTCTGAAGACTACAAAAACATGATTTTCATTAGGGATTCTATAGAAAAATATATAAAAATATAAATTTGGAGCTTTCATTAATCATAGAATCATAAATGGGAGGTTTGACCTCCTTTACATGGACATTAGAACACCCCAGCAAGGGTTTCTAGCAAAATATCAATATAAAATGCAATACTGCAGAAAAAAACACAGTTCAATGCAACTCTATATTATATAAAATAGATGAAAAATACAGAAAATTTCCAAAGGTCCTCCTCAATATAATTCCCGGGGGGGGAAATAGGCACCTCCTCCTCCAATACAAGCACAAAATAAAGGGGTTTACCCTTGCTACTGCTGCAACTGCAGAAAATAAGCAGTGACTGGAAGTGACTGCATTATAGGTGTGGATGGATGAATAACCTCAAGTTATATAATGGAAAATAAGCTCAGGAACTTTCCTTTTGATCTCTTAAACAAGCTGAACCAAAGGTGAAGGTGGAATTCCCACATGAGAATCCTTTGCACTAAACAGTGCTGCAACTACAGCTAAACAGCTGAAGCTTGCAAGTAGTCAAGAAGACCAAACATAGATCAATATTGAATGCCTTCCTTGCTGCTATCTCCTCCTTCTTATCCTTGGTGAGCCTCCTCACCCCGGACCCCACTCATTGAAGAGGTGACTTCCTAGAAAAGATTCCCATTTCAAAACTGTGTTGTCCTTGTTGGTTTCCCTCTTGTAGCAGTGTTGTTGACTTGGTCAACTGGATCTAGTTCACCTGCATTTTCCCTCTTTCAAACCAAAGTAGCTTTATTTTCCCTCCTAACCTGATCCCTTCTCACACTGGGATTTTTTTTATTGTCCTTCTACTCTTCTACTGCAAAAATGGAGCAATTATAATATTCCAACTAGCAGTGGCTAATTGGGAATATTACAATGGCTAAGATAGAAAAGTGAATGAAGAATTATAGTTTTAGGTGGCTCTTAAGGGAAGGAAGGTTGATTCTTATAAAATATGTGTTGGAGGCTACTCTGGTGTTCTAGATGTATTTTTCATGGACCCCTAAGGGAATTATCAACTTCATCAAAAAAAGTTGTAGTCGTTTTATCTAGAAGAAAGCCAAATAAGGTAAGTTTTTTTTCCTAGGTATGATGGGATCGAATTGCACTTTCCAAGAAATGGGGAGGGTGGGGCCTTCAAATCTAGGATTTTTTTCCAAATATTTGGCAGATAAGGTGGGTTGGAGGTTTATCCCTACCTCTAGCCTATGGTCTGAAGTGGTATTAAAAAAGTACATAATTCCTAGTTCTCTGGAGGATTGGATCAGAAGCCCTATCAAAATCGTGTCCAATATATCAATGGCTTGGAAATTAGTGCTAGACTCATTCAAATTTATTCAAGAATGGTTGGCATGGAAGATTGGGTTAGGGGTCCAAGTAAGTATTCATCAAGACCCATGGATAGGAGGGTGGGGGGATTACAATTTCCTTAGGATTGGATCAATTTTATGGAAGTGAGGCGAACAAAGACTTTAAATCAAATAAAAGATTCAAATGGTACCTCTATTCTATAACAAGGTTGGTTATGCCCCCTGCATGCTCGAGATATCCTTGTGGAGTGACATCAGCCATGGCAGGAATATATTGGATCCTTAAAGGAATATCATGTTAGAATACATGATAAGGAGGATGAGATCAATTGGTTTTTTTATTCAAGTGGGGATTATACACCCAAGGAGGGTTATCTGTACATCAATGATAGCAATGAGCTTGAGGAGTTCAAAATTCCAAAAAAATCCCATCTTTTCTTTTGGTGTCTTTTGGAAAATAAGATCCAGCCTAGAGAAAATCTCAAGAGGGGTTTTGAAGCACCCAGTTGGAGCCTAATGTGTAATGTAGCTGAATAATCATTTGATCAACTATTTATTTCATACCCTATATTTAGTGCAGTGTGGAGCTATGTACGAAATGTCTTATCTATCGATCACCACTGGCAGGGAGAATCATTCTCAAGGGCATGTTCATATTGGTGGTTTGCAACATGCCCCATGAAATTCGGGAATATTCCTCCCTTAATAAGCTATGGAATTCCGTTAGGGATAAATAATATCATTTTCAATGATAAGGCCTTTAGCATGGACCATCTTACTGCTCGGTGTGTAGCCATCTATAATATCATTCTGGAAAAAGTTTCTATTGCAGGAGGTCGTATAATAGTTATAAAACAGGTCATAAAATCACAACCTTAGGAATATTTTGATGGATCTTCATGTTAAGGAAGGAGGGGTTGTTTTTCAATTTACTGAAGCTCATTCCTTCAAACACAAGTTTCCTCTAGGTTTCGACTCAAATAAATTCATTGAGTTGTACACTCTGAAACTCCTCCTTGCTTTTGAGATCGAGAAAGGGTGTCAGAAGATGCAGATCTTTAGGGACTCCTGTGTTGTAATAAATTGGTTCAATCAAAAAGCTATTTGTCTTGTGCACAAACTGAAACCTATGTTAGAAGAAGTTTTTACACTAAAATGGAATTTTGATTTTATTTTTTGTCACCATATTTACAGAGACAGAAACTAACTTTCTTATACAGTTTATGAAGGAAGTAGAGCAACATGTTTCGCGCATTTGGCACATTTTAGAAAAAATCATTGAAATCCACTATGATTAACATCATAGGACTTTCATAAAATGCATACAGGATGGGACAATTCAACCATGATTCACTTGATAATTGCTATGATACAGTGGTCACATTTTTGTTTTTTTTTCTCAGTTGCAGTTAGTTTTTGTTGCGACACTACTTATCATCACTTATGTACTATTTTCAGAACTGATTAAAACAATTTATACAATGTTATTAGACCTTATAAGTGTTGTCTAAAAGTTGTCTCGACCCAGGTTTGGAGTTGCCACACAACCAACATAACCCCTTATCACTGTCCCTTTCGGAAATGACTTGCAGTGCAGATCACAATCTCTCCCGAGGCAATATTGGGGGATGTCAGAACCACGTTTATGCATCCAAAGGGACAATAGGGTGTGGATCTACTTCTACGATTCTCTAGTATGCTCTCCTGTACTGCGAGGAGGTTGTTATCTACGATCATAGTCTATGCCCTATTCGCCACTTGATATTATTGTGCATTGTGCCTTTATCAGTTTTATGCAACATTTAACATCATAAAAATCATATAAATAATATGGCGGACATCGCTATGCATATAACATCATACAATACTTTGTGATGCATAAAACAACTTCAAATATAGATAATAAATAGATTGCACAAATAACACATAAATACTTCATATCCTTCCTTCTCTTTATTAATGATGAATATTTTCAGTACAATCCTTCTTCTCCCCATGCACATATCTGTGAGTGGTCTATGCACATAGATTCAGACCAAGGCCTCTATGCACACAATTTCAGAGCCTTCCATTTGGCCTAAAACATAGTAAATAATGCAAATTACAGACTCAATACATGGATCTATCTATTCATTCTATTTTTTTCTTAAGTCAACATTACATTGCTTTATATAGCCTTTACATATTATAATACCATGGTCCACATACCATGGGCAGAGTCAAAACTAACGAAATAAACTTCGAGTGGTTGATTTATCCTCGCTTGACCGCACACTCTTCTCCTTGAGTTACAGAGTCTTTTGACCAAAATTGGAGCAAGTTGGGCCTCTCACAATAGGCCCCCAATAACCACATGTGACTCGTCCCAAGTCACTTATTTTTTGTGCCATGAACCTTTTCGGCGATGCTAGTATAGTCTGTCCTCAAAGGCTGAATGATTTCTGAAAACATCTTCTCTTCTTGGCGCACCTCCTCTAGTAGCTTCTATGATGTTGGCCCGACAATTTCTGAACCACATCTTTCTCCTACTTCCACATATATTTCAACTTAACATCAACTATCTAAGACGGTTGAATGGCTTCGTCCTACCATGGTTGAGTCCTTGTTGTGATCAACTTCTCCTTCTTATGCAGATCCTTGATTTGGATCTACAGTTCTTTCCCTTCTTTAATCCTAAGGAGGTTTTGCGTGGGTGCTAAAGTACTCATAGTGGTCTTGATCTCATCCAATTGATTTTGTCTTTATAGGACTTCCTCTTCAATATTTTGAATGTTTATATCCTCATACGGTGAGGTCCAAATATCCATGGTGTCCTCGAATACTTTGCCATAGTCCTTGACTATGGTGGAGATACCTGCTAGTGCTGACTTCATATCTGCTTCCTGCTATTCGCGCACCTCTGGCAGTGTAGATGGCTACAACCTCATCTATAGCTCAGTGATTTGCATTTGAAGCTCAAATTTGACCTTGTCGATTTCATTCTTGGACTCTTTGATTGTAGTGAAAATATTCAAAATATTTTCTACTGGGGAATCCTTAGCTTGAACCTTGAGGTCTGGAATCTCGCTACAAGTCTTGGTGATAATTTCCTCCAACTTCCATTTGTTTTGGGTCACCTCATCTAAGTCCTGAAGCTCCTTATTCATTTATTTGAACATATTTTGGTTTTCCTACTTTTTTTCCTCATTAATATTCAAGGTGCACTTCTCGCACACCTTCAACTCATCCGCGAGGTTCTGTCCTTGACATGGCAGTGTGATAATTCTATGAATCAACATGTATCCTCTCACCCAACCAGAGGCACTCGTCATGCACTAATGCCAAAATACGTCACACACAAATCATATTGATATTGATGCACATAAAATGTGGAACATATATTTTATTGAGAAGACATGCCTGGTATATCCTTGCAACCCACCGGTGTGGATCCAATCTGGTAACGTCATTCTCCTGATAATGCACTGCGAGCAAGTATCGATTAGAATCAAATTACAGATATTTTCTCCTGTCATTAAAGTCCCAATATTCCATCCTTAGATGAGGTACCTTTTTCAATGGTTCTCCCTCAAATGGTACATCGTTCGGGAACATTGGTGTAAATACAAAAAATTTTGCAGTATCAAGGTCCTTCACTGATTTTTCACGTGCATTCATGGGTGGTATATATGACAACAACCTAGAAATAGGTTTCAATTATTCTGCTATCACATCCTCCTCAATGTCTCCTGCAATTTCTTCTTTGTCGCTCTCCTAGACCTCCATAGGCTCCTTTTTCTTGTTAAGCCACTCCTTAGTTCTTTTCTCCTTGGTGATCTTCTTTCCAGGGTATTGTCTTATAGATGGCTTCTTGGGTGGTTGTTTCTTTGCTTATGCCTCTCCTACATTAGATTTTTTCCTTCGTGACCTCGACCCTATCACATTTTATGGCGGCATAGTAGTCATGATTCTAGATAGTACTCTCTTGATAAATTCCCTGGAAATTTCTTCAAAACTCCTCTCGGACATGCGAATCAAATCTCAACTCACACTTAGGCGCAAAATCACAATTCTAAATATCAGGAAGAAAAGTGGAAAAATGCGGAGTGGGATGCGATATTTATACCAAATTTTTATTCCAAACCCCATTATTGTCTTCAAATTCAACTCATTAATGCATATTTGGTGACATATTTATCCAGCTATGCCCAATAAATGTGTTTTGCCCGCTCCTTTTAATGGAAACATCTCTGTCAAATCAAATTTCTTACTCCAAAGGTCATATTCCTAGTGGAATTCGATGGATCCTCCCTTATGTTGTGACAATTCCTCCCTTGTCATCATTCCCTCAGACTTTGACAACCTCCTAAGTTTCACATAGTAATCCCTCTTTGGTGAATTCTGGATTCAGCAGAGTACTTTTTAGTCCTGTGCCCACTTTCAACTACATGTGACACTAAGTCTTTCCTCCATTCATATATTCAGTGAAAATTTCCATGGAGAGTCTTCCTTGTATATCTTTAATCTGCTCCCATTCACTCGTCCTGGCATGAACTACCCATCCAAATTCGCAAGTTGAATTGCGCCTTGTTGGGAAGGGCCCAACTTAGTCTAGTTTTGAGTTAAATATTCCACATTTTTAGGAAGTGGAGTGCGCGATCCAACAGAGATATGTCAATCCCGTGAATTTTAGGAGTTATAGGGTCTTTGGGATGGGTAAAATCCCTTATTTTTGTAAAGGTATCACGTTATTTTTCAATATTTTGAGTTCCTCCCATGGTTTGTGTACCATGGTATTGCAAGAAATAAATCTATATGAGGAGATGACTTAGTGATAGAATAATATATGAAAAACCGGAGTCTATAATTCTTCTGATCTTTCTATGTTTTTGGGTCTAAGGGAAGGCTCTACAGCTATGTGCATGGAGGCCTTAGGAAGTCTGTAGTTGTGTGTGTAGGACCCTGCAACTATGTGCGTAGGATGATAAGCATTGTAATTGAATGATATTACATAATAAAAGAAGGATTTGAAGACATATCTGTGTATTTCCTGTATATTTCTACGTTATCTATTTTTATGAGTTATCTGTGCTTAATTAGGGTTTTTCTATATATTTACACAATAATTGCATCACGAAGGCCTGAATGTTGTTTTACATACCAAATATTTTATGTTAGAGTATAAAGGCACAATGTGCAAGATGATTAATTAAGTAGTTGAACATCGTTTGTCCTATAAAGTTAATTATTCAACGAAGCTTTTATTGAGCCCTAAGTATAAATAAGCCCTAAATCCACTCTCTTTCATCCCTCTGGATGCAGAAACCTAGTTCTAGCATCCCCTAATTTTTCCTCAGGTGAGACTACGGTCTACGTAATAGATCACTGCTGAAAGGGTCGGCAATAGAGGGTTTTGTTGGTAGCACAACTACTCTAAACCTGGGTCATGAACCCATTAAGGCAAAAAATGGTTTCCTTGCTGGGAAACATATGAAGGATGCACTAGAATATATCTATACCATAGTCAAGGACTACGGAAAACTATTCGAAGACACCATGGAAATATGGACCTCATTGTAGGAGGATTCAAATGTTCATTAAATTGAAGAGGAGATTCTGGAAAAGAAAAAACAATTTGATGAGATAAAAGTCACAACGAGGACCCTAGGACCTATGCAGTGACTCACCCAAATACAAGAAGGAAAGAATATGTAGAGTCAAATCGAGGAGCTGTGAAGAAAATAACAGATAATCACAAAGCAAACCTAACCTTGGCAAGATGAGGCCATCTAGTTATCACAAACTATGAACAATAAGATTAAGGAGATGAGGCATAAGCAAAAATATTTGCTTCAAAGGATCACAAGGCTGACTACAAAAAATCTACTAGAAGAGTTGCGCCAGGAGCAGACACAATTTTCTACGATGATTCAACCACTGAAGGATTCCTACACCAACATTAAAGTAAAGACTCAGGACACACCAGTTGAGTGACTCGAGATGCATCACATGTGAGAGTTGGGGGACTTTTGGGTAGGGCCCAACTTGGTCTAGTTTCAAGTTAAATACTCCACATTTTGAGGAAGTGGAGTGCACGATCCAACGGAAATAAGTTAATCGCATGGAGTTTAAAATCTTTGCGTGGAGTTTAGGAGTTTTAGGGGATTTGGGGTGGGTCAAAGGTCATCGTTTTGTAAAGGAATCATACTATTTTTGAATATTTTGAGCTCCTCCCATGGTTTGTAGACCATGTTATTGTAAGAAATAAATATATATAAGGAGATGACTTAGTGATTCAAGCGATTACATAATATGATAATATATGGAAAAATTGAGTCTATAATTCTTGTGATCTCTCTGTGTTTTTCGGTCTAAGGGAAGGCTCCATAACTGTGTGCATAGAGGCCTTAGGAAGTATGCAACTATGTGTGTAGGCCCTTGCAACTATGTGCACAGGGTGATAAGAATTGTAATTGAAGGATCTTACACAATAAAAGAAGGATTTGAAGTCATATTTGTGTATTTATTGTATATTTATATGTTATCTGTTTTTATGAGTTATCTACACTTGATTAGGGTTTTTCTATACATTTACTCAATATCTACATCACAAAAGCTTGAATGTTGTTTTACATACTTAATATTGTATGTTAGAGTGGAAAGGTAAAGTGTGAAAGATGATTAATTAAGTAGTTGAACAACATTTGTCCTAGAAATTTAATGATTCAACGGATTATTTGTTCTTTTCTTCGCAGCTCCTCAGTTTTTTGTGTGAAAATTAAGCTTGCTGTAATTTTTATCTTGTTGTCCCAAACTGCACTTTTCAGCCACCCAAGCTCAGATACAATGTAGAAATTTTAGACCCAAACCTGGTTATCAGTTTCCCCTTATCACTCCCATATAGTTAAATTCCCATTCCCATAAACATACATTCAAAATGATGGAAATGATAAATATTTCTGAAAACACAAATTCTAGAAATTTCATAGTGCTGGAAATTGTAGAAATAAAACGCTAAAAATGTTTCAGCCACACACAGAAAATTAACATTGTGATTTTTTATCAATATGATCCTGTTATAACCCCCTACAGCTCCTGGGGAAAACTTGTTCGAGTGCTCTTCTTTATTTCTGGAAAATGCTTTTACAGAGAACTGAAAAACACAGTAAAAATTACATGAAACACAATACCCACTTATCTCGATTTTTGTGCCAACTTTCCACCTTGAAAATTGTGCCAACAGAAAACATAAATTTACAGTAATAAATGCAACATTAATTGCTTTACTTGCTACCTTGAAATGCATGCCTGAACATGGTTGTACGGAACTGTACAGACATGTACAAAAATCTCTTCTCGATTTTTGTGCCTTGAGAATAGCCTCGAAAATTGTGCCTTTGACTGATGAATATTATCCTCGATTTCACATTGTACCTTGCCTTGAAATGCGTGCAAATAGTGTTGTACAGAATCTGCCTTGGTATACGTGCCAAGTAAATGTTACTGTCTGAAAATATTTCCTTTGGAAGTGTGCCAAGTTGTTGTACGGATTTGTTGAGTGTCCTTGCTACTCTCCCTCTGCTCAGAAATTCTTCTTGCTCTCTTCTCCTCCTCTCTCAATCTTCTCATGAAAGAATGAATGACCTTTTCTCTTCTTTTCCTACTTTAACCGGAACCTAAGTGACTTTTGGGGAATCCCTAAATCCAATGGCTAAGATAGCTTTAGATCTAGGGCTGAGATAGCTTTAGATCTAGGGTTGAGATTAAATTTGCATTTAATTCTCACTTTTTTTTTTAATTCACCCCACTTTAATAAAGACCTGCTTAGCCTTTTATTTCCATAGTCACTTTTCACTTTCTAATTTCATATTGACTTTAATAAAGTCACTTTGAAATTAGACTTAGTAACTTTATCACTTATAAAGTCACTTTTAAATTAGATTTTACTTTACCACTTATAAAGTCATTTTAGGATAACAACTTAAATACATTTGGACACTTTTCCCTAGGCAAAAGATCAAATCCTTAGGGAACAACTTGTCCTCTGGTACCCAAATTTTAACATCATCGTCATTCATTTTTTTTTCTAAAACTGCATTCTATATACTTATAATTTAGCCATATTTACCTTTTTATCTCCTGCATGAATAGCTTCCAATTTAACCCAAATATATTTAGTTGTCTAACAATGCATATAAATTTAGACTCACATAATCCACTTATAAGTGCATTCATATCTTTTTCATTAGCTATAAAATCTAGTTTGGCATATTTTTTGCTAGTCATTTCCTTTGGTTCTCCATACACTACCATCACATCAGCCCATACTTCTACTCCAATAGACATTAAATATGTCTTCATTCTCACTATCTAGAAGGCATATTTTGTACCAATAAACAAGGGGAATTATTTGTTGAGAATCCTTCCTGACCAACCATTATACTTACTTAGGGCCTCTTTCCAGTTGTTAGAATGATACTGAAGGAACTGGATTTGATACCAAATGATATGTATGTTTCAAAATTACTGGGGTCGGGGGGGGTGAATCAATGATTTTAAAAGTCAACTTTTTCTCAACTTAAATTTCATCTTATGCAGCCAATGATTTATGTATATACTCAATTATTAATGGTTTCCTTTTGCAGTTACCAGAGAGAGTTATGTGCAGATAAACTTATTCATAATTCAAGAACATTCACATAATATTTAAGAAACAACACATGAAGACACCAAATATAAGTGGAAACAAATGAGGGAGTAAACAGTGAATTTTTGGCTAAAAGTGATGTAAAGGAAAGCTCCTACTTCCCCATTACATCATATTTTTGTAGGCTCCAAGCTACAAGAGGCTCCTGCCTCAAAGGAGGCTACAACTTCCACAAAATTTTATAAAGGCTACAACCCACAAGAGGCTCCTACCTCAATAGGCTACAAATTGTTCTTTATCACGCTACAACTTGAAAAGAGACTGCAATATCCCAATCCCAATACCTTGTCAAGTTTTCTAGTTACCTAATATTAAGTTCTGCTATCAATTATGCTACACATCTTCTATGCTTCTCTTTTTAAGTTATGTTCCTCTTCTACTACTGCTCATGAACCCTCTCATAAAAACTGCTTAACACCATAAAGTCCCTTTCTCATTCAACGATGAATCTATTATAAACATAGACTTCTTGTATTCATGCAGGAACACGAAATGAGGAGTTGTCTCTTGGTCTTCTAAATTTTTTTGCAATATGCTTCTTCATTTTCAAATATGAAAATAAGAGATTTGTAAAGTAAAATAGAGTTGAAATAATATAGCACAAGAATGATGATTACAAGAGACAAGTCATATTTTTATTATCTACATTTTCCAAACTTGTATAATAATTTTTTCTGTTCAATGAAAGCATATATTTTTCATCTTTTGTCTAAATATATCATGTTCCATTTTTACATCAAGAAAACTAGTCAACATATTAACTTAACAATGTTCAACCTTCACATTGATTATCATAGCTTTTGTACTTCACATCACTTTCAGACTTTGTATTCCAATAAATCTTCCAACAATGGCATTCAACATAAATTAATCAACACGAATCAATTAGATCAATGACATCAATTTTCCTTAACATGAAAATTTGACATTAATGCGAACATTATGAATAGGAGTGTCTTCATATAGTTTTCCAAAGGGTGGGGATGTGGGGAAACATGGATCACTATCTTATTCTCATGGAATTGAAGGGGGCTATCATAAAATCGAAGGATCCTTTTAAGGTCATATTTGTAAGGTTTAAGAATTTTTTAGGACTATTCTCAAGGACCAGTGGAGGAAGTGTGTTCATTCAGAAGGTGGATCTATTGCAACTCAGTTTGCAGACAATCTCAGTAGGCTAAAAAGAGCTATAATTGCTTGAGAAAAGGAGAAAGTAAAAAAAGTTGAAGAATCCTTGCGGGAAGGAAATGAAGAGTTTGAGGTACTGGAAGACCCTAGAAATGGGAGTTATCATTCAAAATGCCTAAAATAGTTCATTATTGAGCTAGAGGCCACTAAGAGGAGGTTATTGGTGGAAAAATAAGAAATTTTAAGGCTAAAGAGCAGAGCATTCTGGTTGAAGGAAAGTGACAAAAATTTCAAGTTCTTTCATCACTTTGCAAGAGGTAGGAAGGCCTCAAACACCATCTAGAAACTGGAATCTCCTGATGGCGACAAGGCATCAAATTTCAGGCATTTTTATACGATGGGGATTGAGAAATTTTTATCTTTTTCTAAAGCATCATGGGAGGTCTCCTTGTCTGAGGTTATTAATATAATTTTTTTTTCCCAAGATATATGGATGAGGATTACAATCGTGAGATTGCAAATACCATTTTTTTAGAGGACCTGAAGAAGGTCTTGCACGGCTTCCAAAAGGACAAAATCCTCTGTCCATACTCATATATGGTTGATTTTTTTTGGACTTTTTCAAGTTTATAGGCGATAATATTTCGAAAGTGGTGGAATAATGTAGAAAATATAGAAGAATGTATGAGGATTTCAACTCCACTTTCTAGCACTCGTACCTAAATAAAATTTTCCCAAGTCCTTTGATGACTTCTAACATATCTCACTACGTAATTGCATTTATAAAATCCTTATGACGATAATTTCTAACCTTATCAAGCCTATCCTCTCCAAGTTTATGTCCAAGGATAACTTTTCCATCTTGGAAAATAGGTAGATCCTTGGGGCCATATGTGTAGCCTAGGAATTCCTTCATAGCGTCAAAGTTAGAAATATTAAAGGAATGGTGTTTAAAATTTATCTTTCTAAAGCCTATGATTGTGTAAGCCGATTATACATATAAATTATCCTCACTCATTTGGGTTTCGATATTAGTTTCATTAATTGGATAATGTGTTGTATAACCTTTGTGTCTTTTGTGATCCTTATTAATGGTTCTGCTACAGTTTTCTTCCATGCTGAAAAATGTATTTGACAAGGCTGTTTGTTGTCCCCATTGTTATTACTTTTGGTGGTAGAGGGGCCTAGAAATGTGATTAGGGCAGTTAAATTAAGGGGTGATTTGAAGGGGGTCAACATTGCCAATAGCCCGTTCATTTGTCACCTTCTCTTTGTGGACAACATCCTCATTTTTTCTGATGGCTGCAGACGTGATTCAACATCTCTCAAGAATATTCTAAATATTTTTATTTACGCTACATGGATGGAAACAAATATGTAAAATCCCTTAATTTGAGTTGAAGGATTCTCCAGAGAAAAAATCCAATATGCTAAAAATATGTTTACTGTAAACTTTATTAATCTGGAGGAAGGTATAAAGTATCTTGGTTTCATTTTAAACCAAGCAAATATAAAAAAGGGGATTGGTTATGGTAAATGGCTAAGATAGAAGAGTGAATGAAGAATTATAGTTTAGGTGGCTCTTAAGGGAAGGAAGGTTGATTCTTATAAAATATGTGTTGGAGGCTACTCTAGTGTTCTAGATGTATTTTTCATGGACCCCTAAGGGAATTATCAACTTGATCAAAAAAATTTGTAGTCGCTTTATCTAGAAGAAAGCCAAATAAGGTAATTTTTTTTTCCTAGGTATGATGGGACCGAATTGCACTTTCCAAGAAATGGGGAGGGTGGGACCTTCAAATATGGGATTTTTTTCCAAAGCTTTGGCAGATAAGGTGGGTTGGAGGTTTATCTCTACCTCTAGCCTATGGTCTGAAGTGGTATTAAAAAAGTACATAATTACCAATTCTCTGGAGGATTGGATCAGAAGCCCTATCAAAATTGTGTCCAATATATAAATGGTTTGGAAAGTAGTGCTAGACTCATTCAAATTTATTCAATAAGGGTTGGCATGGAATATTGGGACAAGGTTCCAAGTATTCGTCAATACCCATGGATAGAAGGGGGGGAAATTACAATTTCCTTAGGATTGGATCAACTTTATGGAAGTGAGGCTAACAAAGACTTTAAATAAAATAACAGATTGGAATGGTACTTCTATTCTAGAACAAGTTTCTTATGCCCCCTGCACGCTCGAGATATCCTTGTGGAGTGACATCAACCATGGCAGGAATATATTTGATCCTTAAAGGAATATCGTGTTAGAATACATGATAATGAGGATGAGATCAATTGGGTTTTTTATTCAAGTGGGGATTATACACCCAAGAAGGGTTTATCTGTACATCAATGATAGCAATGAGCTTGAGGAGTTCAAAAGTCCAACAAAATCCCATCTTTTCTTTTGGTGTCTTTTGGAAAATAAGATCCAGCCTGGAGAAAACCTCAAGAGGGGTTTTGAAGCACCCAGTTGGAGCCTACTGTGTAAGGTAGTTGAATAATCAATTGATCACTTAGTTATTTCATACCCTACATTTAGTGCAGTGTGGCGCTATGTACGAAATGTCTTATCTATTAATCACCAGTGGCAAGGAGAATCATTCTCAGGGGAATGTTCAAATTGGTGGTTTACAACATGCCCCATGAAATTGGGGAATATTCCTCCCTTAATAAGCTATGGAATTTGGTTGGGGATAAATAATATCGTTTTCAATGATAAGGCCTTTAGCATGGACCATATTACTGCTCAGTGCGTAGCCATCTATAATATCATTCTAGAAAAAAAAATTATTACAAGCGGTCGTATAATAGTTATAGAACAGGTCAAAAAATCACACCCTTGGGAATATTTTGATGGATCTTCCCGTTAAGGAAGGAGGGGTTGTTTTTCAACTTACTGAAGCTCATTCCTTCAAACACAAGTTTTCTCTAGGTTTCAACTCAAATAAATTCATTGAGTTGTATAGTCTGAAACTCCTCCTTGTTTTTGAGATCGAGAAAGGGTGTCAGAAGATGCAGATATTTGGGGACTCTTGTGTTATAATAAATTGGTTCAATAAACAAGCTATTTGTCATGTGCACACATCGAAAACTATGTTAGAAGAAGTTTTGACACTAAAATGGAATTTTGATTTTATTTTTTGTCACCATATTTACAGAGACAGAAACTAACTTTCTTATACAGTTTATGAAGGAAGTAGAGCAACAAGTTTTGGGAATTTGGCACATTTTAGAAAAAATCATTGAAATTCACTATGATTAACATCATAGGACTTTCATAAAATGCATACAGGATGGGACAACTCAACCATGATTCACTCTATAATTTCTATGATATAGTGGTCACATTTTTGTTTTTTTTTCTCAGTTGCAGTTAGTTTTTGTCGCGAAACTACTTATCATCACTTATGTACTACTTTTAGAACTGAATAAAACAATTTATACAATGTTAGTAGACCTTATAAGTGTTTTCTTAAAGGGGTCTCGACCCAAGTTTGGAGTTGTCGCTTAACCAACATAACCCCTTATCATCGTCCCTTTCGGAAATGACCTGCAGTGCATATCACAGTCTCTCCCGAGGCAATATTGGGGGATGTCAGAACCACGTTTATGCATCCAAAGGGACAATAGGGTGTGGATATACTACTATGATTCTCTATTATGCTCTCCTAGACTACAAGAAGGTTGTTATCTACTTTCATAGTCTATGCCCTATTCATCACTTAATATTATTGTGCATTGTGCCTTTATCAATCTTATGCAACATTTAACATCATATAAATCATATAAATAATATGACGGACATCACTATGCATATAACATCATACAATACTTTGTGATGCATAAAACAACTTCAAATATAGATAATAAATAGATTGCACAAATAACGCATAAATACTTCATATCCTTCCTTCTCTTTATTAATTATGAATATTTTCAGTGCAATCCTTCTTCTCCCAATGCACATAGCTGTGAATGGTATATGCACAAAGCTTGAGACCAAGGCCTCTATGCACACAATTTCAAAGCCTTCCATTTGGCCTAAAACATAGAAAATAATGCAAATTACAGAATCAATACATGGATCTATCTATTCATTCTATTTTGTTCTTAAGTAAACATGACATTGCTTTATATAGCCTTTACATAGTATAATACCATGGTCCACATACCATGGGTGGACTCAAAACTAAAAAAATAAACTTCGCGTGGTTGATTTATCCTTGCTCGACCACACACTCATCTCCTTGAGTTACAGAGTCTTTTGACAAAAAATTGGACCAAGTTGGGCCTTGCCCAATAGGCCCCCAACAACCACATGTGACTCGTCCCAAGTCACTTGGTTGTTGCACCATGAAACTTTTCGACGATGCTAGTATAGGTTACCCTCAAAGGCTGAATGAGTTCTGAAAAAAACTTCTCTTCTTGGCGCACCTCCTCTAGTAGCTTCTCTGATGTTGGCCTGACGACCTTCTGAAGTGAATCTTTCTCCTTCTTTCACATCTCTTTCATCTTAACATCAACTGTCAAAGACGGTTGAATGGTTGAGTTCTTGTTGTGATCAACTTCTCTTTCCTACGTAGATCCTCGATTTGGCTCTACAGTGCTTTCCCTTCTGTAATCCTAAGGAGTTGTTGCATGGGTTGTAAAGTACTCATTGTGGTCTTGATCTCATCCAATTGATTTTGTATTTGTAGGACTTCCTCTTCAATATTTTGAATGTTTGGATCCTCCTACAGTGAGGTCCAAATATCCATGGTGTCCTCGAATAATTTTCCATACTCTTTGACTATGGTGGAGATACCTGCTAGTGCTTCCTTCATATCTGCTTCCCGCTATTCGTGCACCTTTGGCAGTGTGGATGGCTACAACCTCATCTATAGCTCAGTGATTTCCATTTGAAGCTCAAATTTGACCTTGTCGATTTCATTCTTGGACTCTTTGATTGTAGTGAAAATATTCAAAATATTTTCTATTAGGGAATCCTTAGCTTGAACCTTGAGGTCTGGAATCTCGCTACAAGTCTTGGTGATAATTTCCTCCAACTACCATTTGTGTTGGGTCACCTCATCTAAATCATGGAGCTCCTTATTCATTTATTTGAAGATATTTTGGTTTTCCTACTTTATTTCCTCATCAATATTCAAGGCGCACTTCTCACACACCTTCAACTCATCCGCGAGGTTCTTTTATTAACATGGCAGCGCGATAGTTCTAAGAATCAACATATCATCAATAGGTATCCTCTCGCCCAACCAGAGGCACTCGTCATGCACTAATGCCAAAATCTGTCACACACAAATCAGATTGATATTGATGCACATAAAATGTGGAACATATAGTTTATTGAGAAGAAATCCCTGTTATATCCTTGCAGCCCACCGGTGTGGCTCCAATCTGGTAATTTCATTCACCTGATAATGCACTGCAAGCAAGTATCGATTAAGATCGAATTGCGGATATTTTCTCTTGTCATTAAAATCCCAATATTCCATCCTTAGATGAGGTACCTTTTTCAATTGTTCTCCCTCAAATGGTACATCGTTCGGTAACATTGGTGTAAATACAACAAATTTCACAGTATTAGGGTCCTTCACTGATTTTGCACCTGCATTCATGGGTGGTATTTACGACGACAACCTAGAGATAGGTTTCAATTATTTTGCTATCACATCACCCACAATATCTCCGACAATTTCTTCTTTGTCTCTCTCCTAGACCTCTATAGGCTCCTTTTTCTTACTAAGCCACTCCTTATTTCTCTTCTCCCTGATGATCTTCTTTCCAGGTGATTGTCTTATAGATGGCTTCTTGGGTGGCTGTTTCTTTGGTTATGCCTCTTTTGCATTGGATTGTTTCCTTGGTGACCTAGACCCTATCACACTTGATGGTGGCATATCAGTCATGATTCTAGATAGTACTCTCTTAATAAATTCCCTGGAAATTTCTTCAAAAGTCCTCTTAGACACGTGAATAAAAGCTCGACTCACACTTAGGCGCAAAATCACAATTCTAAATATTAGGAAGCAAAGTGGCCAAATGCGGAGTGGGATGTGATATTTATACCAAATTTGAATTTCAAACCCCATGACTATCTTCAGATTTAGCTCATTAGTGCATATTTGGCGACATATTTACCCAGCTATGCCCAATAAATGTGTTTTCCCCACTCCTTTTAATGGAAACATCTCTGTCAAATCAACTTTCTTACTCCAATGGTCATATTTCTAGTGGAATTCGATGGATCCTCCCTTATGTCGTGACAATTCCTCCCTTGTCATTGTTCCCTCATAATTTTACAACCTCCTGAGTGTCGCATAGTAATCCCTCTTCGGCGAATTCCAGCTTCGGTAGAGTACTTTTTAGTCTTGTGCCCACTTTCAACTACATGTGACACTAAGTCTTTCCTCCATTCATATAGTCAGTGAAAATTTTCAAGGAGAGTCATCCTTGTACATCTTTAATCTGCTCCCATTCACTCGTCCTGGCATGAACTACCCATCCAACTTCACAAGTTGAACTGCGCCTTGTTGGGAAGGGCCCAAATTAGTCTAGTTTTGAGTTAAATATTCCACATTTTTAGGAAGTGAAGTGCACGATCCAGCAGATATATGTCAATCGCGAAAAGTTTAGGAGTTTTAGGGGCTTTAGGATGGGTACAAGCCCTTATTTTTGTAAAGGTATCACATTATTTTTGAATATTTTGAGCTCCTCCCATGGTTTGTGTACCATGGTATTGCAAGAAATAAATATATATAAGGAGATGACTTAGTGAATCAAGTGATGACATGATAGAATAATATATGAAAAAAACAGAGTCTGTAATTCTTTTGATCTTCTATGTTTTTGGGTCTAAGGGAAGGCTCTACAGCTATGTGCATGGAGGCCTTAGGAAGTCTGTAGTTGTGTGCAAAGGACCCTGTAACTGTGTGCATAGGGTGATAAGAATTGTAACTGAATGATATTACATAATAAAAGAAGGATTTGAAGACATATATGTGTATTTCTTGTATATTTCTACGTTATCTATTTTTATGAGTTATCTGTGCTTAATTAGGGTTTTTCTATATATTTACACAATAATTGCATCACGAAGGCTTGAATGTTGTTTTACATACCAAATATTTTATGTTAGAGTATAAAGGCACAATGTGCAAGATGATTAATTAAGTAGTTGAACATCATTTGTCCTAGAAAGTTAATGATTCAATGAAGCTTTGATTGAGCCCTAAGTAGAGATAAGCCCTAAATCCACTCTCCTTCGTCCCTCTAGATGCAGAAACCTGGTTCTAGCATCCCCTAATATTTCCTCGGGTGAGACTACGGTCTACGTAATAGATCATTGCTGAAAGGGTCAGAAATAGAGGGTTTTGTTGGTAGTACAACTACTTTGAACCTGGGTCATGAACCCCTTAAGGAAACAAATGGTTTCCTTGCCGGGAAACATATGAAGGATGCACTAGAAGATATCTATACCATATTCAAGGACTATGGAAAACTATTCGAAGACACCATGGAAATATGGACCTATTTGTAGGAGCATTAAAATGTTCATCAAATTGAAGAAGAGATTCTAGAAAAGAAAAAACAGTTTGATGAGATAAAAGTCATGAGGAGGACCCTAGGACCTATGCAGTGACCTACCCAAATATAGGAAGGAAAGAATATGTAGAGTCAAATCGAGGAGCTGCGAAGAAAAGAACAGATAATCACAAAGCAAACCCAACCTTGGCAAGATGAGGCCATCCAGTTATCACAAACTGTAGACAATAAGATTAAGGAGATGAGGCATAATTAAAATATGTTCTTCAAAGGATCACAAGGACGACTACAGAAAATATACTAGAAGAGTTGCACCAGGAGCAGACACAGTTTGGAACGATGATTCAACCACTGAAGGATTCCTACACCACCATTAAAGTAAAGACTCAGGGCACACCAGTTGAGTGACTCGAGGAGAGTCACATGTGAGAGTTGGGGGCTTGTTGGGTAGGGCCCAACTTGGTCTAGTTTTAAGTTAAGTACTCCACATTTTGAGGAAGTGGAGTGCATGATCCAACAAAAATAAGTGAATCACATGGAGTTTTAAAACTTTGCGCGGAGTTTAGGAGTTTTAGGAGATTTAGGGTGGGTCAAAGGTCATCGTTTTGTAAAGGAATCATGTTATTTTTTAATATTTTGAGCTCTTCCCATGGTATTGTAAGAAATAAATCTATATAAGGAGATGTCTTAGTGAGTCAAGAGATTACATCATATGATAATATATGCAAAAATTGAGTCTATAATTCTTTTGATCTCTCTTTTCTTTTCAGTCTAAGGGAAGGCTCCATAGTTGTGTGCATAGAGGCCTTAGGAAGTATGCAGTTGTGTGTGTAGGCCCTTGCAACTGTGTGTGCAGGGTGATAAGAATTGTAATTGAAGGATCTTACACAATAAAAAAAGGATTTGAAGACATATTTGTGTATTTCTTGTATATTTCTATGTTGTCTATTTTTATGAGTTATCTACACTTCATTAGGGTTTTTCTATACATTTACTCAATAAATACATCACAAAGGCTTGAATGTTGTTTTACATACTTAATACTGTATGTTAGAGTGGAAAGGTAAAGTGTGCAAGATGATTAATTAAGTAGTTGAGAAACGTCTATCCTAGAAGTTAATGGTTGTAAAGGTTGCTAGAGAATACGACCTTTTTTAAGAACGACGAGCCTACTGCCTAGAGCCCCGAATTGTTGTGGTGACTCAAGTAGAGTGATAACAAGATCTCAAGAGCTGTTAATTTCTAAATATATAGTATTTTGGGAGGATTTATAATTGGGTTCTCCATAGACACATATGTATCCTACAATGAATATTTTTCAAGGGTCCGCGAGGTAAGTATTTGAATTCCTTAAAGCTATGGATTAAGATGGTTTTATGTGAAAAGGGTGTATTGCACATGTAATCAGATTGATGATTCAAATAAGTAGGTCTGCGTCTATGCATAGTGGTAAAATATTTAGGATAGATCATGAAAACTTCATTGAGACTAATTACAGTCTGTTTTTGAGTGGATATGAAAGTGAAGGAAGAGAAAGTAACCCCAAAACCCCTAGAGGTGAGTCGTATTTATAATTTGGAGATGCTTAGGGAACCTCTGGGATTCCCCATCCTGCTTGTCCCTCACTCCACATCCCCATCCCCATACTTTTCCTCAACCTCCACCTCCACCTCCCCCAAGAGACATGGTTAATGATCCCAAGAGACATGGTTAATGATATCAGAATGCCTATTTTCAAAGGTCTAGGATCATAGGATCCTGAAAAATTTTGGTTTATTGTTGAAGCAGTATGGAAAGCATGATAGGTCACAGATGATGACATAAAAAAGTCACATATTGTCACAGTTCTCTAGGAGAGGGAACTGGAATGGTATATGAAGTACTATGTGACGCATCAGGATCCAACATTGGATAAGACAAAGACGACGCTAAATTTCAAATTTAAGAAGCCAAAATTGTAGTTGCAGTGTATTATGGAGATAATAGAGATCAAACAAGAGGTAACTAATTCTATTTGGGAATTAGATCAAAGATTCAAGATGCTACTAGGACAAGTCGAAACTTCCAAATTCCTAATGAGCAACATAAGGACTGCTTTTTAGATACGTTATTTCCACATATCAGGCTACCTTTGACACAATATAAGATAGCCACACAAGCCAAAGCTCTAGCAATTGCTATGAAATTGGAAGCTTTTCCAATCACAAATACCCAAGTAGGGGTATAATATGTTCAAAGCCAATTAGCATCGATGCATTTGGAGTTGTAAGATATGAAGAAGGGTAAGGAAATCCTATCAAAAATTTGATTAGAGGTATGGTGTATAAAATCTAAGGTAGAAGGCCATTATAAAGATCAGTGCCCTCTGTATAGAGATTACATCAACAATGACGCACCTAATCCGTTGAACCCAAGATCAAGTGTATGGTGCAACATGTGTAAAATTTTAGGTCAAAATTGCACAAAGGAATTTTACTTATTACAGAATTATGTGCAAACCCCGAAGCAGCTGTTTTGTAACTTCTGTAGCTTCGTAGGGCATGATGAGGATAATTTTCAAAGTTATGAGTTAATGATAGAGCAGATTGCAAGTGCATACATAATGCAAGATGAAGGGCGTGCACATGAATATCATGGTCCACTAGTAGGGAATGGAGGCTTCCAAGGCTGAGGACGAGGACGAGTATGAGGCGTTGGTCTAGGAAGTGGTCAAATCATATGTTACAACTGCGATGAAGTAGGACACTTCATGAGGTATTTTTAGAATCCCACGACCCCCTCCTACAAGTATTGTAGAGATTTCTATCATGTAATAGAAGATTGTCCTATTCTACTAGCGAAGATGCAAGAGAAAAGAAATCAATGGCCTACACAGAACTTACAAAATATGACTGCGAAGCCACGTGAAGAAGAGCCTAGTGTTAACATAGTAACCCAAAGTGGTGCAACTACGGGGTAAGATAACGCAACAGGAAAAAAGCCTATGGAGGACACATGGGTCAAAAATACCAAAGATAAGAATATTGGGTTCAATATGCAAATATAAAAGGAGATATTTTTGGAGATGAAGAAGAGTTTCATGGACACTAGAGCTTCAACATCTAGGACACAGCCACAAACTCAACAAAATTTTATACCTTAGAAGAACATCACCCAGGTGATTGCTGCAACAAAGGAGTTTGATAAAACTATATCGAAATCATTTTTGTAGACTTGCATGAAGTTATTGAGAGAAAAAAAGGTTGTGGAAGTCTCGAGGAGCTGAAAGACTCCTACGCAGAAAGGGAAGAACCACACAGCAATCCACACACAATAAATAAATTGCATCGGCATAAGAATACGATAGGAAGATAAATGAGATTAATTGTGTAGATTGGGGACTACGATATGGATTAGGTAATCCTGGATTTAGGATCTAATTCCAATTTATTATCTAACCAAACATGGGAGCGCATGGGAAAACCATAGTTGCAATGGTCATCAATCCAATTGAGAATGGGTAATTAGTAGAATATTATTCCTATGGGAAGATTGCCTGGTATAGTAGTATACATTGAAGGACTACACACTATAGCATATTTTGAAGTAAATGAGATTGTATATGAAAAAAATCCATATCTTGTACATCTCAGATTGGATTTTGATTTTGATATTGATGCAATAATTAATGCTCTGAGGGTCATTTTTCCTCTAGACCCATCAGAAGGAGTATGATTTATAGAGCCTGTTCACGATGAATGCAGTGATCTGGATATTGATAATATCTACAAGCTCATGACTAAAGAGGAAGATTGGATCAATAACATTATATATGGAAGGATAAGTTGGGAGAAGGACAACTCATGTATTTCATATTCTGATGAAGAACTGGAGAATTGACATAATAGGCTGCACGAATTTTATGCCAGGCGATGTAACAAAATTATAATATCACTTTCTTGCATCACTACAAAGGCATGTGATTTTCCTTAATATGATGGGATAAGAGATTTAAATCTGTTTCTTGATGAATTTAAAAGAGATTACTCGAAGAACAAATGTTCCAATATTTGGATGTAGTGCTAATATCTACATCTGCTAGATGGTGGGTTACTCATAAGAAAAATATTGAAAGTTGGAGAGAATATTGCAGATTTGGTCAAGTCAATACTAGAATTGACATAAAATATGATGGTAAGGATGACCCTTGGGGGACTATTTTTTCAGTGGACTACGATGTGGGATGAATATCCAACACCAGAATGGGTACATACATTCTTTCATACATTAGATGTGATACCTATGAATTGGTATCTTGAAACAAAACAATGATATGGAACAACGAATTAGGAAGATCTGGTTGAAGGAGTTTTAATGAATTTTAGTTTTGAAGATGGCTATCAATACATAGACGCAACTCTTCAAGAAGTCAGAGCAAGAATTTTCAAGACTACAACTGCGATAACCTGGAAACAACCTGATTAGGCAGTGTAGTTGGAGCATGCCATAGAATTCTATAATGTGATAGAGGAAGAGGATGAGGAAGATCTGCGTAATATTAATATCGTAGAGTCAGAAGGAAAACACGAGGTTGCTAGACCAAAAAATCAGATCCTTGACATAGAACAACTGATGAAGGCATATAAGGTGAATATAGGGTCAGAAGAGGAGTCAAACTTCGTGTTGATTGGGGATTATTGGGATGCAAATACATTCAACAAGGTTTCAAAGACATTGCATGAATATCAAGATCTCTTTCTGACGAAGTTTTTTGAACTGAAGGGAATAGTAGGATACCTTAGAGTTATAAGGATCAATCTGAAACCAAATGTGAAGCCTGTAGAACAACGACCCTATAGATTGAACCCAAGGTACAAGGAAAATGTGAAGGAGGAATTCGAAAACATGATTAAAGTTGGCATAATTGAACCTATGGAGGAATCTGAATGGGTAAGTCATATGGTTGTTTAGGAGAAGAAGCAAAAGAGTGAAATCATAATTTGTGTTTATTTTAGGAAGCTGAATGATGTATGTGTGCATGACCCATTCCCTACACCTTTTACAGATGAAGTATTGGATAATGTTGGAGGGTAGGAGGCCCACTCTTTTATAGATGGGTTTTCAGGTTACAATCATATTAGAATTACACCAAAATATAGGAGTAAGACAACTTTTTCCATTGAATTGGGATATTTTTATTATATAGTCATGCATTTTGGATTGAAGAATGATCCTACAATATTCTCTAGAGTAGAGTCGCAAATTTTAAGGAGTACATACACAAAATTTTTGAATTTTATTTTGATGATTGGACATTATTTCGATTGTTGAAGAAAAATGTTGTGAGATTAAGAATGATGTTGGATACCTGCAGACAGAATCAAATATCATTGAACTTGAATAAATGCATATTTTTGTACCTTTTGGTATACTATTGGGGCATGTGGTTTGCAGACAAAGATTAATGGTAGACCATGCAAAGACTGTTGCTATTGTAAACTTGGAACCACCTAAGATAGTGAAGCAGTTGCGCACAACACTGGGACATACTGGCTACTACAGGAAGTTTATCAAGGTATATGCAATGATAAATGTGCCAATGGAAAATATATTGAAGAACGATGTTACTTATTGCTGGGATGAAGAATGCAAAATAATCCTCCACATACTAAAGGAGGAGATGGTAACTACGCCAATTCTAGTTTTCCCAAACTTGAACAGGAAGTTTCACGTTCATGTTGATTCATATTGCATAGCATTGGGCTCATTACTAGCACAAACAAGTGATGGATATATTAATCACCCCATATATTTTGCAAGAAGGAAATTTTCCAAGGCATACAAGAATTATTCTACAACAGGACGCGAAGGATTAGCTATGGTCATGTGTTTTACGGAAATACAAACCTACGGATAAGTATGCTTTCTCTAATTGGGTGGTTAACTTAGAACAACATAAATAAACATATCTGATGTTTTCCTTAACTTGAATAGATAAAGGGAGAGAAACCTACTTGTAATATTTTCTCTTTCCCTCGACCTCCCTTCATCACTTTCATTGCTCTCAATCCAACTTAACTCGCTCAATTGATACTTGTCATGGAAAATACAAGACATAAAACAACATAAAGGCAATGCGATCTATTCACATTAAACAAATTGAATCGATTAAACTCATTAATAAACATATACCATCATTGACACGTGCATTAGGAAAGGAACAAATGTATTTATTATGAAGTACAAGGAAGAGTACAACCAGTTGATCGATTCACCATCACTCATCCAGCTTGAGTCCCATCCTCATCACATCTAGCACCAACAATCCAGTAGCATAAAATTAGATGCACACACCTTCAAGAGTTGATATCCAACCAACATAGCTCTACTTAGCACAAATTATTGCTTTCTTGTGCACTATGTTCAGTGCTCTATTTATAAGTAGATGAAGGTAGTTTGAAATAAATGAATAATTGAATGGATTTCCTAAAAATGGATGAAGAGGTTTCCTTGTTCATGGGAATAGGAGGGTAATAAGTTTAATGAATTCATGGGTTCCAAATTCGAGGCTATCAGATGACGTGAGAGCTAGAACAACTTCTAGAAGTCACTAGAAGTCAGGGAGATTCCCGGAATCCAATGAAAAATTCTCTCCATGTCCACCAACACACTCCAAAGTAGGCCTAGATCCTCTACAACACAGCCTTACATGGGAGTAGATTCTCTGCAAAGAAATTACATCTGTCTAGGGGTGTGTTGATGGCTTAATAAGACACTTCAACTGGCATCTAGGAAGTGAAACTAACATGAAGGAAGACCATCAATGTGATGACTTGTTTAGGGAATTTAGCAACCAATTTAGAGTATGATAGGCCCTAATGAATACTGATCTGTGTTTTTGTATGATTCCCAAATCGACTTGTAACAGCTGACCCCTAAAGCATGAAGTCAAAAATGAAATTTTGAATGATTTTCTTTACAATGTGATGAGGAAGGACTGAAGCATACAAAGACCTGCATCAACTACAATACATTACATCATGATATCTGTTCATCTTGTACATGAATTTTTGAGGGAGGCATATCCCATAATCAACACATAAACTATCATAACATCACAAAGTATTTTGTAGATAATTACTATCTACAAATATAAGCCCATGATAGGATGGCTATCTGAATAACGACCATCGTACGAATGATTTGGTAATTAACCTGAAATCACAGCCCGAATGGATGAAACTAGATCCGGGGTCTTCTATCTCGTTCACTCGATCGCTTAAAGTATCAGTCTAACCATGTCAAACATGGGAATACACCGTCTGATTACCAACCAATGATGTGAGTCATTAATAGATGCAAGAGAAACCACTGTTGATGATAATGGCTCTCAAGGTACTGCAGTACATTCTACATGGTGTGAATATATGATTTTATGTCAAACAACATACAAAGTCTTTCGGCCCTTGATGTAAGCAAGCTCCAAGGTACTGAAAGGTTGTTTCTAAGTCAAATTCCTAGATGATGAGCTGATGTCAACAGGAAGTGACTCGTCGCAGGAGGGAATTGATGCTTCCCTCATCAACGACATGAAACAAGAGTAACAGGGATGTCATTCATGAAATGAATGTTTATGATTATTGAAAAGGATGAGGAATAATTGAGTGACTTCTCTTGAACATATCGGCGACATTGAATGAATTGGCAACATTTGACCCAAAACCGAAGTGATGGTATGATAGACCATAGGTATGATAGACCGTCAAACAGATTACCCAACCCAAAAATCATGGATATGAAGTGAATAAGTGTCATGTTCAAGAGCGACATGCTACCATAAAGTGTTTTATCCCTTTCCCAATTTTCCCTAGTCATTGCTCACCAATACCTCTTTATTTTTTAACAAGCTTGAGGAGGATCATATATTCTTGATGTAAAATACCACCCTTTGGGTGAATCCATTTCTATTTTATGCTTTAATGAGTCTAGCGAAGGTGAAACTCGATCTTGTCATGATGGACAAGTCTGTCACTATTTTTTGTTTTAACGAGTCTAACGACAGTGATAACTCAGTCCTTTTTCATGTTTAGAGAATTTGAAAAAGGGACTAAAAGAAAACTCCACAAGTTATTTTTCATATAATAGTCCCTCATATCCGAAAAAGCGTAAAATAATACCTAAGAGAGCCTCCTAGCCATGTTCGACTAGGTTTTCCTTTTTCATAATCATAATCTGTCTCAGTTCAGAAAAGAGTTAAACTTATACTGAGTAGATGTCGTTTCAATTCCTTTAACGAGCTCGAAAGGACAAGAGCTCGACAATATTTTCATATTTAGAGAGTTTGAGAAGAGCTGCAAGAGAACTCCAGGGGGGTTCCTTTTTCGCATTTAACAAAGCTCGAAAAAGAGAAAAAAGTGCACTTTAAATTCTTTCTTCATGTTTAAAAAAGGTTGAAAAAAGAGGATAAAAGTATGCTTTGAATTCCTTTTTCATGTTTAACAAAGCTTGAAAAGGAGATAAAAATATGCTTTGTAGCAATATCACATTTCACAATCATGCACGACTAACTCACTATAATCAGCTGCAAACTTGCTTAAAGAAACATCAAAGGGAATAACAATACCTATTTAAAAAAGTAAAAATGGTTAAAAATCATAGTCGTTTCAATAAATATGCATAAATTAATCAAAAATACTATTAAATTAAGATATTACCAAGTCATTTTTACCATTTCACTTTTACCATTTGGATTTTAGTGCTCTGAGCATGTTTTACCCTCCAAATTCAGCAGCTCATTACGACAGATTCTGTGGATCATTTCTCATGCCATCTGAACCAGGTAGAATATCTTACCCTCCTCTTTCTATTGAATGCAATATTTTTAATTTTTATGCACATTTTTTAGGGTCCCCCCCCCCAAGGTAAATATACAATGCCCTAGGGCCAACACACCCTTGAATGTTGAAAAGTGCATTGCAAAGAGGCTGGAAAGAGGCCCAATTCCTCTCCAATGCTATGTCTCTCACTTAGGAGTGCATTGGGCACAATTTAGAAAGTTGTATCTTTTTTTTTGCCTAAAATCTTCCTAGCGTTTTGCATGAAGTGGATCCTACGTTAGCCTATGGTCTGATTTCAGAATTTCATTGGATTAGAATGTCGATTACATGGCAAGAAAGAGAACATGAAGATCAGGATATGGTTTCCCTAAATGATCCTGGCACTGTGAGAGCCCTTCGAGATTGTTGGTTTCTCAAGTACTTCCGACTATCAGGGATGAGGAAACACATGGAGCTATTGGAGTTCTTGATCTGTTCATGGGACTCGAGAATTCAAGAATTTAAAATTGGGGACAAATTGATCCCAATGTTTTTCGATGACATCTACTTTATTACAAGTTTCTTGAGATGTGGTGCCCCCATTTTACTTGTGGGCTCTGCATGTGGTGGTGAAATTTTGAAGGACCACATTCGACAGTTTTGTTGACAAATAACATAGCCTAGTAAAGATGGAAAGATAAATATCAAATATGTGTGTCGTATGCCTTTGTGCACTCTCCTATTCACTATCACAAAACTAGCTTGCAGCGTGACACTACATGTCATGAATAGATCATACATGCAATATGCACTTGAGTGTCTCGAGCCAACTGTGTTAAAATGGGATGAAGAAACACCCCTTCAGATGAAAAAACAACTGACCAGTGTAAAAAGTGGTAATACCAAAAATTTCAGTTATGGGTATATTTTTATCACTTTTGTTTTGGATCAAGTTACACTGATGCAGCCACAGCATGTGACACTAGGATTAGCTAGTCCTAGAGATCCAGAGATGCAGCGGTGGGTCGAGCTAATGGCTAGAAATGCTAGTCAGTCATCGATCTCATTTTCCACTGCATTCTTTAGTTGGCTCCAAAAAAAAATATCTTCATGTAGGAGCATCCATATGCAAGGATGGATTTTCATGGAGATCCAGATTTGATTTTACTAGCCAATGCTCAATGGGGTTCTAAAGGTAAAATGTTGGCCATGTTTTTTATTTTTTGGGGTTTTTTACACATTTTTGTGTTTTTTGATTTTTTAAAGACTAAACTAAAGGTGTTTTTATGTATGCAGATGTAGGTATTGCTCGACCAGTGGTTCGTGCATAATAGGAAAGAGAACCAATAGAGAGGACTATTCGAAGAGAATTCCTACAGGATTTGGATTTAGCTGAGACTCTTGTTGTTGTGAAACCAGCTCTAAAAATAGAATAAAAGAGATATCAATGCCTTAGAAATAAGCCACTTCAAGGGGAAAACCTCCAATATATTACATGAATGAACAATTCTTGGATGACACAAATTACAAAACCTCCTTTCTATATATAGGAGTCCATGGGGCCACAAGGTAATCCTAGTGGGGCCACAATGTAATCCTAGTGGGGCCACAATGTAATCCTAGCCAACTTAACAATAATAATTTTAGGGCACAATAATAACAATATGGCAGTTACAAGGGTACAATAATAACAATAAGGGGGTTACAATAACAACAATAAGGGACTATACTAGTAATATAGGGATCTAACATGCCCCTCTCCTTCAAAAAAGTGTTGTCCTCAATGCTTGAGTAGCTCTGGGTGCTTCTGTATAAAATTATAATCCTCCCATGTAGAATCTCCAGTGGGTAAGTTCTTCCACTTGATGAGATACTCTGAAATTGATCGATTCCATAGCTGTCGAGTTCTTGTTTCCGCGACTGCTTTAGGTTCCAATATGATTCTTCCTTCCTCATAAAGTTCTGGCAATATTGTTTGAACTAGAAGATTTTCACCTATAACCTTCTTTATGCATGAAACATGGAAAATTGGATGCACTCGTGAAGAAGCTGGAAGCTCCAATTTCTATGCCATAGTACCAATATTTTGCAACACCTTGTAAGGACCATACTACTTTGGCAATAATTTATTATCCTTATTAGCTTGCTTGAGGGACATTTGTTTGTATGGTTGTAGCCGTAAAAATACCCAGTCTCCTACATCAAAAATTCTCTCGCTGCGATGTTGATTTGCCTATTTTTTCATTCGATTTTGTGCCAAATCCAGGTTGTCCATTAAGAGTTGGAGAACTTCTTGTTGATGCTCGATGTGATATTCCACTGCTTGAACCTTCGAATTTTCTCTTAAATATGATGTGATGGATGGTGGCTGATATCCATAAAGTGCCATAAATGGGGTCATTTTTGCTGTAGTATGGAAGGAAGTGTTATACCACCATTCAGCGAGAGGTAACCACTTGACCCATTGTGTTTGTTTATAAAATAAAAAACAACGAAAATATCCTTCTAAACATTTATTTACTATCTCAGTTTGACCATCAGATTGAGGATGATAAGATGAGCTATGAGCTAATTGAGTACCCAAACAAGAAAATAACTCCGTCGAAAAATTTCCAATAAAAATGGGATCTCTATCGCTCACAAGAACCCTTGGGTTTCCATGTAGCTTTTGAATTGTGTCCATAAATGTAGTAGCAACTGTACTTGCTTTAAATGGATGAGATAATGCACAAAAGTGTGCATACTTGGTAAGTCTATCAACTACCACCATGATGACACTCTTTCCTTCGGACTTAGGTAAACCTGCGATAAAATCCATTGAAATCTCCTCCCAATGTTGATTGGAATGGATAAATGTTGTCAAAAACCGGGGGTCTTAATTGTCTCAACTTTATTCTGCTGGCAAACCAAAAATTCCGCAACAAAATTTTGAATATTAGATTTAAGGCCATCCCAAAAAAATCCTTTCTTCACCCTATGGTAATTTTTTAAAAATCCTGAGTGTCCTCCTAAAGGATATGTGTGCAATTCCAAAAGAATATTTTGTTTTATTTGGGAATTATTACAAAGATGTAAGCGATCTTTGTACCATAAGGAATCATATTTCCAACTAAATGTATCAGATGTACTAGGATTTTGCTGCAACTTTTGAATGAGTGTCAACACTTTGTCCTTCTTCTATTCATCCCTTGCTATGGTTATCCAATCTGGTTGGATAATAGAAATGGCACAAAGCAATGCTTCCACCTCTTCATTCTTTCTTGAGAGTGCATCTACAACAACATTTAGCTTCCATTTTTTGTATATTATTTCAAAGTTATAACCCAACATCTTTCTGACCCATTTTTGCTGCTCTTTTGAAGATATTCTTTGTTCCAAAAAGTGTTTAAGACTATCATGATCGGTTTACCTTGAAGTGTCTTCCCATTAGGTAAGTTCGCCATTTCTTTAGTGCATGCGGTATTGCCAACATTTTCTTATCATAAATAGCTTTCTGTAAATACTTTCCTTTGATTGAACGACTTTCAAAAGCAATGGGTCTTCCTTCTTGCATTAAAACAACACCAATTCCATTTCCTGAGGCATCACATTTCACAATAAAGGTTTTTGCAAAGTCTGGCATAGCGAAGACTGGTGCTAGGCACATTGCCTTTTTAAGATGTTCAAAGGCCTTAATCGCTTCAGGAGTTCATGAAAATGCATCTTTCTTCAATAATGTTGTTAGAGGTGTTGCTATGCTCCCATAATTCTTAAAAAAATTGCGATAATACCCTGTTAACCCGAGGAATCCACGCAACTGATTTATGGTTGTGGGGACTTTCCATTCCTTAATGGCTTTAATTTTTTTATGGTCTACCTTAACACCCTCGTGAGATACAATATGACCCAGATATTCCACCTCTTGTACTTCAAAGAAACATTTGGATGTTTTTGCATATAATTGTTTCTCCTGCAATAGTTTGAGCACACTGTCAACATGTTGAACATGATCCTTCCAAGAACTGTTGTAGATTAGTATATCATCAAAAAATACTAGCACAAATTTTCTAAGGAAGGGTTTGAAAATGGAATTCATCAACCCTTGAAATGTAGAAGGTGAATTGGTAAGGCCAAAAGGCATGACCAAAAATTCATAATGACCCTCATGAGTTTGAACTGTTGTTTTCGGAATATATTTAGTCTTCATTCTAATTTGATCATATCCTGAATGAAAATCCAACTTGGTAAAATAAATTTCTCCATGTAATTCATCCAATAATTCATCAATCACAGGAATGGGAAATTTATCTTTAATGGTGAGCTTGAATTTTGTACTTTTGAGAAATAATCGGAATCTATTAATGCCTCTGTTAACGGCTAATATTTCTTTATGTGATGAGGGATATCTGAATTCTGTAGTATCAAATGACCCTGAGGCATAGGCACAAACTATTTCTTTCCTTCCATGCTTTTGTAAAAGAATTGATGCCCATGTGTGATCTGATGCATCTGTTTCCAGAATAAACAGATGATTAGAATTAGGAAGTTCTAATCCTGGAAGATGCTGGATCTTTGATTTTATGTTCTTAACTGCTGTTGTCATTTCATCCATCCATGCAATTCCTTGCTTCAATATTTGCTGTAGAATTTTAGTATCTTTTGCCTGCTTCTCATAAAACTGCCTTACATAATTCAAACAACCAAGAAATATCTGTACCATCTTGACATATTTGAGTTGATCGGGAAATTTAAGAAGACTAGTAAGAATATGTGGCTGTAGATGAACACTTCCCTGGGAAATATGCAGACCAAGATAATCTATGGAAACTTTTCCAATCTGAATTTTTTCATCTGAGTCAAATAGAACCAATCCATGCTTATAGACAAGATCATAAAACTTTTCCAAATGAATTTTATGATGTGCAACATCCTTGCTAAAAACTAGCAGGTCATCAATATATACAATTACAAAATCTAATTTACCAAAAATATTTTCCATTTGTTTTTGAAATTCGGAGGGAGCATTTTTCAATCCGAATGGCATGACCTTCCACTGATACTGTCCATGTGGAACATTAAATGTTGCCTTGTATCTATCTTCTGGAACAATACCAATTTGCCAAAATCCACTTCTAAAATCAAATTTGCTAAAAACATTAGCACTAGCTATTTTAGCCAAAAGGAGTTCTTTATTTGGAAGAGGATACCTGATTGGAAGTAAGGCTTCATTCAAAACTTTATAATTGATCACTAACCTCTTCTTCCCTCTTTTCTGCTCATTATGCTTGTTGACATAGAATGCTGGACAAGCCCAAGAGCTCTTGCATGGTTCTATCAGTCCTTGTTCCAGTAGTAGAGCTATCTCCTTTTTGCATAATCCCTCTTATGTTGGACTCATGAAATTAGCAGATGATTTTTGAGTTTTAGTAGAAAATCCTTCTTTGTATGTCAGACTGACAAAATATTTTTCTCTTGTCCATAAAGGATCTGGACCGCTTTCTCTACAATATTTTCTCAATTTTTATACTATGCTTGAAAGTATCTTGCCTCCATGTAATTCAACATTTTTGATATTTTTTTGGATTTTTATTAAATCATTTAATGAATTCTGAGCAAGGTCTGGTTGATCAGGTTCAATGGTGACCTTGAAGTCACTTTTGGAGGGCAAATTGACTGGCCCTTCAGATGAAATTAGAATTAGTGAATCCTAAGTAAAAGTACTTGGAAAATGTTTCTTTAGAAAATATTATCCTAACAGAACATCAAAACCCTATAATCCGGACACATTCACCATGATCCATCTTTCTTGTGTACCAATACTACAGGAGCAGAGAAAGAACTTTGACTAGGTTGAATTATACCCGCCTCTAACATTTCTGCAATCATACATTCAATTTTTCTCTTTTGGAAGTAAGGATATCTATAAGGCCTGATGTTTGGAGGAACACTTCCTGGAATCAAATGAATAGCATGATCATGATCATGAATAGGTGGGAGTCCTTTGCGAGTTTCAAACACCTTGGAATGATTGTCCAAGACTTGTTGGAGATCTGCAGAAATAGATGATTTTGATGTTGGAACTTTTAGTGAGCATAATTGTGCAATTACGCCTCGTTTTTCTTTCTTTAGAAGCTTTGTCATGACATTAGAGCTTATTATCTTTCCTGGCTTCCCTACAATACCCCGTAATTCGACTTCCTTTCCTTCTGAAAAAATTTTCAAGAAAAGTTCTTGAAAATTAAAAGCTACCGTCCCCAAAGATTGTAACCATTGTACTCCTAGTACAACATCAGCACCTCCCATAGGAATGGAAAGCATTGGACTAGTCAATACATATTCCCCCATGGTTAGCTTGATATTATGGCATTTTCCAGAGCAATTTATAGTTCCTCCATTTGCAACCATCGCTTGACATTCTGGTGCTGGGTATAGGAAACAATTTAATTCCTTGGCTACCTTACAATGAATAAAATTATGGGTGCTACCTGAATCAATCAACACTATTACCTTTTTCTTCTTGATATGTCCTTCTATCTTGAGAGTTTGAGGAGTGGTAATTCCTGCCAATGCATTACACAATATGGTCGGACTCATTTCTTCCTCTTCTTGGGTTGGTTCCTGGTGTATATCCTCTTCTTGTTCATTTTCTTCTTCCTCTTCACAATCTATGTAAATAATTTCTTCTCAGCACACTTATGACCTTTAGTGTATTTGCTATCACAACTGTAGCAAAGCCCTTTTGCTCTTTTTTCTTCCAATTGTTGTGGTGTCAACCTTGTAGGCTGTGGAAATCTAGGCATAGCAACACTTCCTTCTTTATAGAATTGAGTGGTAGGCTTCCTTGTCGCCATAATTTTACATTCAACTTTTCTTGCCAACCTGAATGCCTTCTCCAATGAATCGGGTTCCAAAACACGAACTTCATGTTGGATGTTATCCTTTAGAGTACCTAAGAAGAGATCAATCATGTGTTCCTCTGGAATATTAGTTACCCTTATATTCAATTTTTGGAAGTCCTCAATGTGCTGCCCCACTAAACCCTTTTGTTTGAGATTTATCAATTGGCTAAAGAAGGTGTTGCTCTTTGTATCCTCATAATGAGCTATCATTTCCTCCGTAAAAATTGACCAAGTGACAATTTTTTTACGGGAGCAAAGCCATCGATACCATACAAATGTATTTTGTTCTAAATGTAAAGTTGCAATGCGTACCTTTTGTGTGTTTTGCACATTATGGAGATCAAAATATTGCTCCATCTGTAGTATCCATGTTACAGGATCCTTTCCATCAAACTTCGTCATATCCATTTTTGGAATATGGTGGTTCTTCCCACCAACATTAGAGTTTATGAAATCACGATTAACATTTATTTTGTTCTCATCATGAGTTTCCTCTACTATCTTTTCACCATTAGGAAACATTTTTTGTATCAACTTTGTCAAACCTTCCATGTCTACTTTTAGATCATTCTTCATGTTTTCCATTTTTTCATCGATCTTAGCTTCCATGTCATCCATCTTAGATTCCATGCCAGCTTCCATGCCATATATCTTAGCTTCCATGCCATTCTTCAAACCATCCATGCCTTTCTTCAAACCATCCATCTTAGTTTCCACGCCTTTCTTCAAAACTTCCATGTCATTTTTTGTTGCTCTTTGCGAGAGCGAAATTTGTTGCACTTGCTCTTGTAAATTTGATATGTCATGTTGTCGTTCTTCATCTTCATGAGTCGTAGTAGAGCCTTCTAAAGGCTTAATGGGCGTTGAATTCCTTTTAGGGGCCATTTTAGAATCTAATACTGATATATATTGTAAAATATGCCCTTGGAATCAATTCAACTTGATTCTTCAAACAAGACTTATGTAATTCGGGAAAAAAAATACACACCTTTTACTTGCTTTTGAGGAGCTCTATATTGAAATTCAATTATCTCTGTAATTGCAGATCCTCAATATCTGAAATTTGGCCTTGTAGTATCCCTCCAAATTTTCTTTCAAATGTCATTGGTCTAAACTGATTTGGATTCTTCAAGACAAAGTTATTTCCAATCTCCCACAATGACCCAATTATGGACTGGTTCAATAGAATGAACATGTGTGACTTACCACGTGTCATTGTTTCATCCTTTGGCTCTAAAATTGATAGAAAAGCAACTACCATCTGTGTACTTGTGGCCAATTTTTACGTCATTCCAATCTGATTCTCAGAGAGAGAGTTATGAAGGTTTTCCCACGATAACCTCTTTAAGATGAAATTTAGGAGCCTGAAAAAGACCTAACTTCCACAAATCATATATCCTAACATATTGCGAAACAAGCTCTTAAATTTTGTGAAAATGTTCCTCAAGATTTAGGCTTCTCTCTATAAGAATTTCACCTTCTGAAACTTCATAGAAAAAACGTTATAGCACAAATTCCACGATGACCTATTTAGGTTAAATTCAGGACCTTGCAGAAAGCCCTAACTTCCACATATCATATCTCCGAAAATATTGTGAACCAAGCTTGAAAATTTTGTGAAGATGTTCCTCAGGATTTTGGCTTCACACTCTAAAATTTTTAGCTTCTGAACCTTCGTAGAAAAAAATTTATAGAGAAAATTCCACGACGACCGGTTTGGAGCAGCGAAAATCCTAGAATCCAAAGCTCTGATACCAAATGTTGTGAAACCATCTCCAAAAATAGAAGAAGAGATATCAACGCCTTATAAATAAGACACTTTGAGGGGGAAGCCTCCAATACATTACATGAATTAACAATTCTTGGATGATACAAATTACAAAACCTTTTTTCTATATATAGGAGTCCATGGGGCCATAAGGTAATCCTAGTGGGGCCACAATGTAATCCTAGCCGACCTAACAACAATAATTTAAGGGCACAATAATAACAATATGGGGGTTACAAGGGTAAAATAATAACAATAAGGGGGTTACACTAACAACAATAAGGGACTATACTAGTAATATAGGGACCTAACACTTGCTGAGTGGTAGCAGCATGTGGAGGGATTGACTCTTGGGATACCAGATGTCTCGATCGAGGACTTACCTACATGATTGCAATGCCATACCATTGGTGTGCCTAGTAGTTGGCTGAGGTTGTTGCACATGATAGCCCAAGTAGTGAGCTGCTATCATGAGCATCATTAGTTTTATTTAGATTATGCTATGTCTATATACATTTTGAGGTTAGATGACCAACGTGTCTTGGAAAAAATTTTGTAAAAAACTTGATATAAATCTATTTTAATTTCAATGTTTTTACTATGATTATGTGAAATCCTATGCAATTGTATGATGTGAATTGAAAATTTATCTTTACATATGTTGTAAATGTCTATTTAATACATAATTTTCTAATGAATCAACCAGAGTGTTAAAGTTACTAGAAATATGTTGATATTGAATGTAATCAAAATGTATTTCCAAAATATGAACTCTAAGTAACATGCAATGAATTGTTGGATTTCAAATAGTATAGACACCAGTAAGCTGTAGTATGACAAGTTGTGACTCTAGCCTGATGATGCGAGGAATGAAAAGTGAAATGGAATCAGAGAGTTGTTCAATCAAACCGCTATACTCAATGATATTGCTGGTCGATCGATGGATACAAATCCCTTGGAAACTCACTAACTCACCACTTGGAGAAAAGATGTCTGATGCTGCAGAGGATAAATTCTGAGTGCCACGACTAGCACCATTGACATATCCAACAAATGATTCTGAAGATTCTAACATCTGTAAAATATTAAAATTGGATTACTAACCATATGAAACACTCTAAAAGGAACACTGCTACACACATGCAATCAAATCATATAATACAATGTTTACTACACAAAATCATGCATAGTAACGTTTGAGATACAACCCATTTCAAGGATGCAACAATGGAACCCCTTTATAATCTACCAAATGGTAGGCACCCCTAGCCAGAATGTGCTTGATAGTGTAGGGTGTTAGCCATAATGAGGACAATTCTATTCCTATCTTATCGGCTTCTTGATCATAAAGCAAGACTAGGTCTCCTTCTGAGAAGGTTCGAGGATGGACATTGTGGTCATATTGTGCCTTAATTCGTCGTTTATGTGCTTCGTTGGACAATGTGGGTTCATGATGCGTTTCATCTAGATGGATGAGATCTAAAAGATGTGCCTCTTCTACAGAAGTATTAGGTAGAAGGTCAATCGCGAGTTTCAATGATGGTATTTTTCATTGTATCAGTAAGATAGCTTCCAGATCATAAAACAACTAAAAGGGAGTAAATATGGATGTATTTCTCACCGACGTTCAATATGCCCACAAAGCCAAGTACAAGATCAAATGCTAGTTTCGTTTATGAACCCCAATCATGCATTGAAGCATACACTTAATAATAATTTTGATAGATTCAACTTGTCTATTAGCCTGTGGATAATAGGGGGTAGAACTATCATATGACAGTCCTAACTTGGAAGTCAACTCATCCATCATGTGATTGCAAAAAAAAATTCCATGATCTGTTACTATGGCCTATGGTACACCAACCTGTGAAACCAGATGGTTAAAAAATAAAAATGCAGTTTTCTATCCCATTTTTTTGAATGTAGGAATCTCCTTGGTCCACTTGGTAAAATAGTCAATGACGACAATAATATACCCATGCCCCCCGGCAGAGCGGGGGTTACATGTCATGAAGTCAATGCCCCATTTTGCAAATGGTATAACAACAACGATAGGATGCATTGGTGCTAGTGGAAAGTGGGTTTTATGATCAAATATCTGGCAAGCATGAAAACTTCTAACCACGATAACGCAATCATGAAATATGATAGGCCAGAAGTAACCATCAAGAGAATCTTCTACGCGGTAGCATATGTAGACAAATTTCCACCACATGCGCTAGAATGGAAATAATTTATAACTTTTTTGGCTTCCTCATGCATGAGGCACCTACGTAAAATCGTATCGACACCACAATGATAAAGTGTATCGCCGACGATCAGATAATATTTGGCTTGGTATCGAATACGTCGTTGTTTCTAGCGAGAGGTATTAGGACAAAAATTTTGGGTCTGGAGATAGATGATGAAATATACATACCACAAGTTAGATGACTCGATCAGAAACAAATACTCATCCATAATTGATGGTTTTGTAGTAGGATCAGTACTATTCGAAGGAAAGTCACAAATAAGCTCATCAAACACCAAAGACTTATTTAACTTGGATTTGATGAATTCCAAATCAAAATCCTGCAAAATGACGATCCATTTTGAATATTCCCACCCCCCCCCCAACAATTGACATGACAGAATGTATGTCATAGGGTTGCAATCTAAAATGACAATGGTCTTTCGAAGCAGGATATAATGGAAAAATCTTTGTACAGATTGAATGGCTACCAAAGCGATATTCTCAATGTATGTGTACTTAACTTCCTTATCATTGAGATTATGGCTCAAATAATATATTTTATGTTCAATCCCATCTTCTTCTTCGACTAAAACCATAGAGATGGGTGTATCTACAGTGACGAGATAGAGGAAATAGTCACTCTGATGATTTGGGGGATAGATTAATGATACTCGGATAAGGGAATCTTTAAGAACACCAAAAGAATCTTACGCAACCTCATCCTAATGGAAGGGTACCCCCTTTTTCAAGAGTCAAGTAAATTCGTTAGCCATTTCTGCGTAGTTAGGAATGAACCTCCTTAGAAATTTAGCCTTCCCTTGGAGTCACTGTAACTGAAGCAGATTGGAAGGAGTGGGAAAATTAAGAATAACATGTGCCTTCAATGGGTCTAGTCAAATTATGTCTTTTGACATGATGAATCCAAGCAAATGACCAAAACTAACACCAAACACACATTTGTGCAGATTGAAGTGAATTTTATAGTGACTAAATTTTAAAAATATTTCTCTCAGGTGTAGCAGGTGGTCAGCCCGTTTCCATGAATGTGCAAGTAAGTCATCCAGATACGGTTGAACTATGTGTTTGATGTCACGAAAAGCATAATTAATTTCCCTTTGGAATGTGGCCCCAAAAATTTTTAAACCAAAAGGGAGTTTACGATAGGAAAATGTGCCCCAGGGACAGATAAAAGTCATTTCATACTGGCCGTCTGGGCGAATATTAATCTGATTGTAACTAGAGAATCCATGCATGGAAGGAAATATTTCACATCCGACACATTCATCAATATTTTGGTCGATAAATGGATTTTGATAGTTTCCTTTCAAACAAGCATGATTAACATCCCGATAGTAGACACACACTCTAATTGTCCCCTATTTCTTCATGATAGGAAAAATGTTAGATACCCAATCGGTAAGCAGAACAGGGAAAATGAATCCAAAAAACAAATTTTTTTCAACCTATGCTTTAATGGCAACAACTTTATTTGGGTGAATAGGATGAAGGCGTTATGACACTAGCTTAACATCAGGATACATTTTAATCTCGTGTTCAACAATGCTGGAGTCGATACCTGGCATCTCTTCATATGACCAAGCAAATACATCTCGGAATTCAAGAAAAAGAGTGTGGTAAGTGTCAAGTGTAGATGGAGAATAGGACACACCAACATGACTATTTTCTACAATATTAGGTTTGGTCAAAATATTGATAGAAATATTTTCTTTGATATTTGATGGGTTTCGCTCGAAATCGATGGCGTGGATAGGAATAGAATTCGTCAAGAAATCAACGACAGTAGTGTGATATAATTCATATGGATATATTCATTGTAATATGGAATATGGGATATTTGATGTGATGATTCCCTTGTTTCTTCTTCTAGCATCATGGACTCCATAATGCTCTCATCAGTTGAGAATACGCATGAAAATGGATCAGAAAAAGTACCAAAATCTGAAGAACGATCAACCCAAACGGTCGGTGACAATGGATTTGGATTTGCCACCTAAGCCAAGAAAATCGATTGATATGCTAGCTCAATTGGAATTAGCGGCATGATGTTGCCCAACCCAAATACTTCAAAATCATTGGGTATCTTCCTTAATTCATATGAAGTGGAAGATATCATGTTGCAGGTCTCTATATGTGTGATTTCCACCAATGTCATAGGAGATAGTAACGAAAAGGTGCCCATTAGCGAAGGATCCCTAAAGAGTCCTGCACCAATATTCTGAAGAGAAGGTGGGGGTCCTTGAACTAACAGAACACTTCTAGTTGCCTAGGAACCAGAGGCGAAGAACGAGAGTTGTTCAATGGTTGTGATACTTTCTTTATGGGGGAAGATGATCATAACTGATTTTCCCCCTAGTTCTACTTGTAGGTTATTAAGAATTCCACAAGGATTATATGTACGACCGAAAAAATATTTTAATGTCGTAGGTGATTGTGACAAATTTGGCAAACCAAGTGACTTCCAACAACTCATTGATAGATGCACCTTCATCAATGATAGTGTGATGAATGAGGAAATTTAGGACATGTACTTGAATCAAGAATGCTAATTACTTTTCTAGTAAGTTTGGTGCATAGTCCACATGATTAAAGACTACGAGATTTCAATCTGTTGGATCTATTGCATCGATCGTGGACAACAAAGCCTACTTTTGGGAGGGGCAATTATGAAGTACCTCAAGCGCCGACATAGCATAAGGTGACTAAGCCATATCTTCTACTACATTATAATTTTGAGTTGCACGAGCTCAAGGGTTGAATGTCGATTTGTGAACTACTCCCTTCGGTGGTTTTATTGTTAAATTTTCAAGGATAGATGGTAGAGTCGAGTCAGATGATGTCGAAGTCGAAGTGTTAGGCTGATATATATCATAACCATTGGACTATGACAACGGATTGCTGTAATATTTACGTTGTTTCGACACCAAAAGATTATTTTTGGGCTTCGTAACAGATAGCATAAGCACTTGCGAATTAGAAGCAGGATACGTTGCAAAAAAATGTGTTTCCAGGTTCGGAAAATGATTTTTTAACACTGATGCAGTAGAAGTCTTAAGAAGCTTTGGGACTTCCAAGCGGTGAGGAAAATCTCATGTAAAATTCTCATCATTACATTTCAAGCAAGGGTAACAACGTTTCCAAAAATAACCGAATGAATTAGATGATTTTTCCTACAGGGGTGAATTTGATTTCTTCTTGTCTTTCCCCTTCTTCCTATTTCCCAGTTTCTTATCACTTTTGATTTTGTCATATGACACAACATGGATTTCGAAAGAAGACACAAGATCAGATGTAATAGGGTTTTTATTTGAAACAGCAAGTGTAGAACTAGATAGTCAACTTGCCGCCAGAGCACTAACATAACCAATCACACCATTGTCGGTATGAATGTCCTGGAAAGATGGAGCAGGAGGAATAGTAAAATTTTGTTGCGGCGGGTTCAGAATATTTTCGTCGAGTGTGCCAAACTGAGTGTAAATAATATCCAGATATTAGGCATGAGAAATGACTTGCTATTTAGTGACAACATCGCCTTTGGACACATCCTCGGTGATAGATGGAAACAAGGACTTAATAAATCACTCAGCTAAAAGATGATCAGGAACAAATGTTTTAATAATTCAACGACGATGACGCCACTCATGTATATGATCAGATATATGAATATAAGTGGTCTATTTAAAGCTGGTCAAAAGTTCCATTCCAGTTTCATATTTGATGGGTAACTTGAAGTGGGTTAAGAAGGTAGTGGCTAAAGCTGTAAAGTTATCAACGAAGCTTGTGGTAATTCAATGTACCACTTTGTAGCCAGACCAACAAGAATTCTCTAGAAAATAAGAAATCTAGCGGAATCATCTTTTAAGGAGTTTAATGAACACCATAAATGATAAGTCATGACATACATGGAGGGGTCTTCTTCGGAATTTCCATTGAATTTTGGAATGTCTGAGCGTAATTTATGTGGAATCACTGGCCACCAAGGTAAATAATTAATTGGATCATTGGTGAGACGATTTAAATCCGGTAATTATAACATAGTAACAAATTTCAACTATCGATTAAGGTCAGGTTGAGCATAACCAGGATAAGATGGAGTCACCTAAGCAATAGACCTTTGCATACCAACAAATGGATTCCATTGTTGGTAACCCAGATAGGGGTAGGCATGCTGACTAGGTCCTGGATAAGACTGCTACTATGGGAATAGTTGTTGTGGCTGCCATGGTATTTGATAAAATTCTTTCCCTTCAGGATAATTCGGACCCATTTTTGAATATACAGGGTCAATAGAAACCTGTGAAAAAGGTAAGCTAGCCCATGGTTACAAAATTCCTGATATAGATGGTTTTTGAACAACAAACTGGGAAGAATAAGTCTATAGACCCAAAAATTGAGGGTTAGGGTTTGAAGGATCTACTTGTGCAAACTGAGCAATAACCATAGAATAAATTACATGCATATTTGGTGTAGATGCGATAAATTGAGTTGGTTGATATTGGTACACAACCGTTTGTAGATTAATAGGAAAAGTAGGTTGCCATTGGCAAATAGGAATTCCAGCATATGATGGACCTAAATATGAAGGATTACTACAATATGGACTGAACATCTGTGGTCCCCTAGCATATGAAGTATATGGATATTGCACATATTGACTTTCATATGAAGGTTATCCAGTAGATAATGGATAAGATGGACAGTAATTACTAGTGTAATATTGAGGGTCAGACCGTTTAGTACTCACGATATATGAACCAAATATAATTCTAGATGATGACATGGGTGAATTCCATGGACTATAGGAGACACTAGAGTAGATTCCATTTAAAGCTCAATAGCCGTGTGGGATGGACGAACCACCATACGGATGTTCCTCGGGTGTCATTGAAAACATTGAAGACGAAGAGACTGTAGAAGATGCCACAACCATAATAGATGGTATAGTCTGAGATTATATCTTTTTCACGGTTAAATAAGCCATAAAATACTCTAACGAATCTATGGGAAATTGAGATCAAAAGGATCAACGGAAGCAGATTCAGTCAAACAAGGAAAATATTGATATAAATGAAGCTCCAATCCAAAATGAGTGGGGGTTAAAGGATTTGTCTCTTCCTAAAGTTATTCCTCTAATGAAATAAAACCAGGTGTAACTACTTCACCGTCGAGCCCGAGATAAATTTCAGGCAGTAAAATCTGCGATAAAGAGGAAGAATCGATGGTTACAAATGGATGAGGATCATATGGTTTCACCCGAACAAATTGTTGTTGTTTGACTTCGGGATCAACTTCGAGTTGAACAAGCTTGTGTTTAGGATTCACCGTTTCATTGGATTGAATTTCAAGGTCCTCAGGTAACTCTGAGATTTCAGTCTCGACAGTTGCAGATAAACTGGGATCATTCAAAACGAATCGAGACTCGATACTCAAAGGATCATATGTCTCTAGTATATTAGATGATGTAGCACCAAGATTTCCAAAGGTACCAGACTCAGTGGGGCAAGCATGCCTTCGTCTAATAAGGGTAGCTTCTGGCGGTAACGAAGGTTTATTCTCTTCCCTATGTGAACGATGGGGAAGGGGTTGATCTTCTTCCACAATTTTTGATTGATTTTAAACAAAAACAAATAAACAAAAAGAGGATGATACTAGGCAAAAGTTTTACCAAGAAACTGTGAATTGCAATATACTACCTCAGTAAACCAAGGACTTATTATCCATGCAGGCAATCTCCTCGAATGTTATGTTTGGCATATCATAGGTAAAAGGTAGCTGACTCAGCTACCTATGGATGGTAAGCAACCTAAATTTGTCCTCCCAAATATACTCGAAGGTACAGGGAGGCCCAATCCGTGTTAGCGCTGTCTAATGCGAAACCGCACAGTGAGAGCATCTCGTTATACTTTTCATACTATAACATCGCCTGATATACCCAAAAGCACACAGACGAGCTCCGATATACTTACATACATGGAATGAGGTATCACACTGGGAATGTATATCATAAAATTAACGATAGATGCTATGTTTAACGACACTGGAACACCTCTCTCGCCTAGACCTCTAAATGTTATTGTTAATGTTACAATTCTTCCTTAAGTAAATTCATATAAATTTATGTTGATCTTGATTATCAATTTGTCTTTCAGGTTCACTGCGAGATGTATTGAACATTCCTAGAATGGAATTAGAATGATAATAATTTGTTTCAAATTTCTTTTTGACAATGAAAAACTAGCTAGTAGGGATAGAGAAATCAAATAATTTGCAATCATCAATGAGCACATGTAAATGAAATTTTCCCTAAAATATTCCTCAAGTAGCACTCACAATCCATAAATTCAAATGCATGTTTTTCTTTTCAGTTTCTTTTAAGTTTAAATGAACGAAAAAGAAACTAATGCACAAACAATCACTCAAAACTTTCAAGAGAAATGAAGGCTGAAACGATAATTCCTCTTTTCGAAAATAATGAATTGATTAAATGTAAAATTTAACTTTGGAACAATTCACAATGATAAAGAAAACACAAAGAAACATTGATCAAACAAATCCAAAGTGAGGAAGGAAGAGTAAAGTAAAACTGGTCTCTGGAGGTATTTTGTTATTTAAAAATTTAGCAAGAAAACACTGACATGAATTCGAAAAAGACAAAATAGATATATTTTGGTTGGTCACAGGGGAAAAACACCCTTGAGTGGGAGATAGTGCATTGCAGAGCACTATCCGTAAGCCAATAGTGCTATGTAGATCATTGTGTCAAGACCAACAGTGCGTTGGTGCCAGAGGAATCTATGAAAAAGCAAGCAATCACACTACTTTTGCTAAGACACATTCAAATGACTAAAAACAAGCAAGTAAAGTCAAATATATGTTGATGGACAATTACAAAAACACCATGGACGATCCTTTGTTCCCCAATATGGCCGCCAATTTTTTTTTACGGAAATACAAACCTACGGATAAGTATGCTTTCCCTAAGTGGGTGGTTCAGTTAGAAAAACAAAAGAAAGATGTATGATCCTTTCCTTAACGTGAATAGATAAAGGGGGAGAAGCCTACTTATAATCAGTTAACTTTCCCTCATCTCCCTTCGTCACTTTTGTCGCTCTCAATCCAACTTAGCTCACTCAATTGATACCTGCCATGGAAATAGAAGACAAAAAACAACATAAAGGCAATACGATCTATTAAAATTAAACAAATTGAATCGATTAAACTCATTAATACACATATAACATCATTGACACATGCATTAGGAAAGGAACAAATGTCTTTATTATGAAGTATAAGGAATATTACAACCAGTTGATTGATTTTCCATCACTCATCCAGCTTGAGTCCCATCCTCCTAACATCCAACATCAACAATTCAAAAACATCACAATCAAGAGTTGATATCCAACCAACATAACTCTACTTAACATAGATTATTTCTCTCTTGTGCACTATGTTCAGTGCCCTATTTATAAGTAGATGATAGTAGTTTGAAATAAATGAATCATTGAATGGCTTTCCTAAAAATGGATGAAGAGGCTTCCTTGTTCATGGGAATAGGAGGATAAGAGGTTTAATGAATTCGTGTGTTCAAAATTCGAGGCTATCAGATGAGGTGAGAGTTGGAACAACTTCTAGAAGTCACTACACTAGTACATATGGTCAAAATTCTGACACTTTTGATGTATTGTCGGAAATTTCCCCAATTTTTCTCATTTTTTAATCCCGCCAACAAGCATCACTCTAGCGACGTTTAGGAAAATCGTCAGAATACCGATGTTTCCAGACGAACCGTCAGAATACTGACATTTAGGAGACATACATTGGTCTTGCGACGTTTAGGAGACATCCATCGGTCTTGTGACATTTAGGGATACTGTCGGTCTTGCGACGTTTAGGAGACATCCATCGGTCTTGTGACATTTAGGGATACCATCGGTCTTGCGACGTTAAGGGTGAAACCATCGGAATACGGACGTTTAGGAGACATACTTCAGTCTTGTGACATTTAGGGATACTATCGGTCTTGCAACATTTAGGGCCAAGTGTCAGTCTTGCAAAATTTAGGGCCAAGTATCGGTCTTGCGACTTTTAGGAGCCAAAACGTCGATCTTATGACGTTAAGGGAAAACACATGGAAATTTAATTTGGTGGCCTATTCAAATTTATTTTCCTTCTCCACTTGTTCAATGCTAATTCTACTTGTTCATTTTCTTAAGAGAGAATGGGTTGTCAAGTATTTGCTGCTTCAAGGGTTTCCTGGCGGAGAAAATCACAATACAGGGTTTGGGGTGCATTATTGCGACAAGAAAAATTTTGGAATTTGAAGTTTGAACAGACCCCAAATCCTTCATTTCCTTGATGGTTGAAGTTCTATAGTTGAGACACAAATTTTTATGAAGAGCGAGGTTGAATCCCCTCTCATTTTCTGCTAGACACGAGTTCTCTTACTGCATGGAACATTTCACTTCCATTTTCTGGGTCGTTCTACTGTCTACATGAGCAAGTATAGCCGTTATTTGGGTGTCGCAAAGCTGCTATCTGTTGGGGCTGCATACTGTCTTTAGAGGTGTTTGATTTTGTGTCTATTTAGAGTTACATTGGGATGAGAGCCTCTGCGAGAAATTTGGACAGACTACAGACTCTTTATGGTGACCAAATCTGCTAGTTATACCCATCTATTAGCTGTCGGTTAAGTGTGCCTCTATACCAGGGATTTTTGGTTTGATTTCCTATACCTGGGTATTATCTTGGTCTTCCAATAAAGCTAGTCTATTATTCAAAGAGGGTTGATATTTCTTTATGTGCTTCTTACTATTTTCTGCCACTACTTACCAGGTTCTTACTTCTGTCTAATTGACTATATACTCAGATCATGAATGTGAGAAGGTTGTTTGTGGATTATATTATTATTGTATCAACTGTGTAATTATTTCTGAGTTGCTATAAAGATTATATTTGTGATTTGAGAAGTCTGTTGGTTCATGTTACTCATTGGATTAAATTCCCAGAAGTTAAAAAATTTACAGTGAACGCCTACAGCAAAGTGTAGACAACATGTTTGAATAAATTCATCACTGAAAAATCAAACCAAAACTCAGAAAGTTTTAAGAAAACTTAGCAGTGTTACAGTTTGGTATATTACATTTATGTCAAGGAGTTATAAAATTCAAACTAGCCCTAGTTTATGCTGGGTCCAAGCAGATCTTCAACCAATTCCAAGGCCAAGTACAAATCTTAAAACATTTTTATTTAAGTATCAGAAAATCCGATGCGCTTTACTATGGGCATTGATAGAGCAAGCATAGTTATCATTAAGCAGCCCAAACTCAATCAGTCATAAATAGAGACAAAATTTCTATGTAAGCACTTAAATATGTAATATTTTATATATAGTAAATCAGTTGATGTTATACATGAAAAAAGACATGAAAAATATGCTATGTGAGTTATACAGTTTTACCATGAACGCATCTTAATGTATCTAACTATATGAAGAGGCACTAATTTAATGATTTTATGTAGAGATGGATACAAAAATTCATCAACATTAAATGGATATCTGAAAGTTGGGAACTCTTTTTGATGCCCTTGTATTGTTATCAGGCCTTGTATATGTTTTTAAAAAAATAAACAGGTATTAACTGTTATATGAGCTCAAGTCATACAAAAAAAATCAGATGTCAATCTCAAAATGCTAGACTAAAACTCATAGATAGATTTGGTATATCTTGTACACATGGGATTAAAGGAAAATTTGTGGATCTTAAAAAATAAACTAGATTTTGCATGGGAACACCCCTAGGCCTCCTGCTCCTGCTCCCACTCCTTTTACGAAAGACCAAAGAATAGATTTATTTCACATAGAGACACTGAAAATGCAACTACAATCATAATTTTAAAACTACTCAGACTTTGACTGAACCAGCTATCAACTCAGGTTTTAACCCAACCTCAAATCAACTCAGACACAATGACTCAGTTTTCAACTTGATTGACTCGGGACAATTAGGATCAAATGACTCAGATTTTGACTCATTTTTTACTCTGGCTAAGGTTCATGCTTTACTTTTTGTCCTGGTGACTAGTTTGATTCCTGTGCATGTGGATAAATGTTTTTCACTTCTTTCTGGGATCACTTGCAATGCCCCTCACCAGCTAATCGTTACCAGTTACCCTTGGGTTAAAATTTTGGTTTTTGTTGCTTCTCTGCATGCTTGGATCTAGAGGCAGGGGTAGCAAGCTTTTTAGAAATGATTAATGTTTAAAAGTTTCTAGGATATATGTCTCCCTAGTTTCTGCAAATCAAATGTCTGAAATGGCTCTTCCTGTAAAAGATACATGGCCATAAATTTGTTCCATACATGGATGGGGATTGTGGTATGTTGTCCATTAAGTTTAGATAAATACAGTATAATTGAAAATACCTTTCCAAAACCTCATTGCTATAGGTTCTATAGCAACGTTGGGAGTAGATACTTGCTCAAAGAGTACAAATAATTAGAGTAATTTTAGAGCTTAACATGTAAATTTATGAAATAATTGTAAATTTATAGTCAAGGGAACAATTATGCATTCATATTTGGGTCAACCTTTATACTAACTCTACTCTATTCAGATGATACCATTACTTGTGTGTATTGTTCTATTACTTTTGTGCATTGTTTTTTTTTTTATATTATATATTTCTTTCAAACTATTTGAGATTATTTGAATCGAATCTGTAGTTATGGAGAAGGGTCATCACGCTCTGTCTTTGTCTGTATAGAAGATGTTTTTCTTTGTAGGATGAGAAGTTACTTGTGTTGGGAATTATGATATGCACAACTATACAAAGTTAATTGTGGAAATATTACATTTATTTCTGATCTTGCACCTCAAATTATATGACATAGTTGTGCACTGTGTTGTTATTTTTGTAGGCGAATGCCCCAAGAATTAAGATCAACCTGCACTAGGAAGTGATATCCTTGTATAATGGTGTTTTTTATTCAAACTGCACCATGTGGTTAATGAAAATGTCCAGTGAGAGGTGGAGTGAAAATGTGTCAAGGAGGTTTTTTAAATGGTCGTCAATAATATATCATGGCAAGGCTTCTGCAACAGCATGGATGCTAAGTAGTGAACTCCTTGAGATTGAGCTTTCTGATTATTAAAGATTTCCAAGTGGTGACATTGAAAATCCTTCGGACCTTCTTAAGGGTGAAAGAGTAAAAGTGGGGCAAATTTCAGATCTAGATCGCTTTTTTGAACGTTTATACAATTACTATTGTGAAAAGGGGCTTTGGTATATTGTGACTCGGTGGATAGTTGAGATTTCATGTTTCGGATTCACCATTGGTGTCTCAGGTTTGATCTTATTATTTTTGGATTGGCACAATCTCAGAAAATGTGGACTTGCAGTTGGATCAAGAAGTAAGCCTTGTGACCTTGCTAAGGAGGCATTCCATAAGAATCCTTTGAGGCCATTTACTGTTTTCACTGGGGTGGTGGTTGTATATTTAGGGATATTTTCATTATACTAGATATTTTGTTTTCTAATATTTTTCGCCCAGCTAAAAGACACACTTGAGATCCGCAATTTTTATAAGAACAGGTCCTCTTTGTCATGCATTACATATAAGATCCGTGATTAAATACCACCAAATATTCTACATTTACGTACACAGATATTTTGTATCAATTTTTTCATTGATGTACGTGTGGAAGGGCTGGAAACATTGGACTATTTTGGTAATCTTCATGACCAAAAGCGCTTTACAGAGTAAGGGGATTCCCTTAATTTTTATTCTAAGGTAGTTGTCATCATGATGAATGGATAAAAATGTGATGTGCCTCCACTGCAATTACTTACTGGAAAACACTAACTGTGAATAAATGTTGTGCCTAATGGTGGATCGTGTGTATTTGAGTATGCCGTCTTCGCTTGCATTAATTGATCACAACAAAAAGAGAACATTTGTCATTCATAAAACTAGATTTCCTGATCAAATTGATTTCCTGAAACCTCATTTGGATTTCCTGATATTGGAGAGAAAGAAGTTATGGTATAAAAATTGTTCTAAGGGATAAGGGTATACGGAATATAAGTTACAATATAGGAAGAAAAGTTTGACCTTTTTAATATAAAAGAACCTAGCTTGGTTCCATATATATATATATATATATATGATCCTTATACTTTCCTGTGGGGTTATTGGGGTTGAGGTTCTATCTGGTGTTATGGAGGGGTGTTATTGTGTCTGATTTTGATTCCTTAAAGCTAGGGTTACAAGCTAAAGTGGGTTTTTGGGTATAGGGTTAGTCATTGTATATGATTTTATTTTCTAGATATATGATGGGTAAACTAAATATAGGGATATTTTTTTTGTTTTGTTGCATTCTGGTTTATCTATGCAAAAGGATTTATAAAGGGGCAGTTGTAATTCCTTTGGATAGATGTGTCATTTGGCCTAACCTAATAAGAATTTATTTGTCTTTAGGGAGGTTCGTACCTCACCCCTATTCTGGTTGTTTTTTCTTGTATGGGGCTTGGTTAATGAGGAATAATATATGTGCTTATTAGGCATGGTGTCTATGGTTCCTTTATCTTCCTTATTATCTGATTAAGAGCTTGAATAAATATAAATAAATGTAATTCACTTATTCTAAAAGGGTTTCCTGACCTTAAGAAAATGCCTTGAAGGGATGCCTTGGAAGAGGGAACTACTCTTGCTAGCCATCAACCCCTGTATATGTGTATAGAATGATCCTGAAATTTTGGTACAATGAAGATAAGGATCTCTGAAGTTAAGGACATTAGAAAAAGGAAAATTTTGGAGATCCTACGACATTTTTTTTTTCAATATTATTTTGTTGCCACTATTTCTATGATTATCCAAATTCATACTATGGAATAACATCAAAGCATTGCCTCCCTATTATGACTAAGGTGACCATAATCAGGCCTATGGCTCTGTCAGTTGCATGGTCTATACTCTTGTTAAGTTCTCTTAGCACATGGAAGGCATGAAACTCCTAGAACATTTGAATCAAATCCATTATACGTTTGAAGAACAAGTTGAGCTTATACCCTTGTGGAGAAAAATTCAAATTGACTTGCTTAATAGTGTTTAAGGAATCTTTGATCAGCATTAACTTTTCAGTCGAATATTTCTAAGCTAGATGCAACCCTTTTGACAAGGCATACATCTCTGCTTTATTGTTAGTGGCTACTCCCAAACTCAACTTTCCCATCATCACACTTATCATCATCATCACACTTGAGTTTCAACCTTGTGCTCGGGACTTTTAACCTAGTGAGAACCTGGGAGGCAACAACATCATTGAGAAAGAGGAATGCTTTATTGTTGATGTGCAGAGAACTCCAAAAAGAAGGGCTAGAAAGCAGAAGAATTAAATTTTTAGTTAATTTAAATTTTAAACCCAGAGAAAGAGTTCATTTCTCACTCCAAATCAAGGAGCCAAACGGGCATTGTTGTGCATTTTATTTTGTGGTTGTCCTTATTTGTGATAGTCAGGGTCAAGATAAACATTCTTATCAGTTTTTATGCCCAAATGTTTTTTAACAGATGTTTCCCTGTTCTATGGGAACAAGCATCCCACATGTAAGTGCTTCTTGGAAGCAGTGGGGCTAGGTGTTGCCAGGTACAATTATACCAGTATATTCAAAGTGACCATTTGAGTCCTAATCTGAAATGAAATGGATTATGGGATAATATTGATGGCTCATAATTGAAAGGTTGTTTCTTGGAATGCTTTCCCAACAAGACCAATTATTTTTTATATTATTTGTATGAATGCAGTGGCAACATGTAGGCTAACCATAAAGGAATGAATAGGCTATCCGGCCAGGCAACCTTTGCCAAAAGTGTTATTTTGGATGGACAAAATTGTTGTTTTTAATGCAAAAATGGATTTAGTGCCCTTGAATTTAGCAACCGGATTGTGTAATTTTAACATCCGATATTTACAATTCCATCAGTCCAAAATAATTCTTGCTGGATTTCAAGCAAAAAATCCCAGTTTCCCTCTCTGTTAGTTTAGTGGTCAGAAAAGAGCCAATTCATAGCACATTTAGACTACAGTCAGAAAAATAAGATCAAGGAATGTTGGATCAGATTTGATGGGATATTTGAATTGTAGAAAAGAAAAAATAATCTTTGAACTTTAAGGGGTGATGTTTAGCTCTTTTTCTTTATGGTGCTTGAATAAGATTTTCTGTAGATCTCTCATTTCTATTGCATTCATATTGGGTTAGTTTTTCTAGACTCTTAGAAATAAAGAAAAATGTTGAATACTGTCACAGATATTGTTTTGGTTTGTAGGTTGGCTTTTCTGGATACTTGGAAATAAACATATCGAATGTTGACCCAAATATTGTCATTTCTCGCTGTTGGTATTATCTTTTTCAGTTATAAAATGATGGCAGAGCCTTCGAAATTTTTGCATGTACGAACGTCGGTATACCATTTAGTTTTTTTAAAACAATGTTTTGTGTCCGTCGGAATATCAACGTTTAATTTTTTTAAATAAAGGTTTGTTACCATCGGTATACCAACGTTCAATTTTAGCTCCGTCACTCTAATGACTTTCCCTTTTATGATAATTTGCGGTTTTTTCGGTCTTCCTACACTGTAGTGCCATCGCTGTAGTGACGAATAGTTTTTAAAAAAAATGTTACGGTTTCATCGGTCTTCTGACGTTGTAGTGTTGTCAATGTAGTGACGAATAATTTTTTTTTTAAATGTTCATTTTGTCAATATTTTGACGCCAAGGACCACCGTTTGGAGGTGTCATACTAACAATGTTCGGAGGCATCTGACTAGCAACATTTGGAGGCAAGGACCAGCAACGTTTGAGGGCGTCGGACTAGCGACACTTTATCCCGTCGGAACTGCGACGCTTCAATAAACGTCGAAAGTACGACACAAATATAAAATGTCAAAGCTAGCATCACTATACCAATGTTTAAGTCAAGTGTCAGAAGTCTGACGTGATGAGAAACCACATTTTTGCGCACCATAAAACATCACTCTTGGGCCGCCTATGTGTTGCAAGAGTGACATTTTGGCCGTCGGAATTTGGGGCAAATGTGCTAGTGCTAGAAGTTGGGGAGATTCCCAGATTTCAATGAAAAATCCACTCCCATTCAACCAATTCACTCCAAAGTGGGCCTAGATCCTCTACAATGCAGCCTTGCATGGGAGTATATTTTCTGCAAAGTAGTTACAACTGTCTAGGGGTGCATTGATGGTTTGATAAGGTACTTCAACTGGCATCTAAGCAATGAAAATTTCATGAAGGAAGACCATAAATGTGATGAATTATTTAGGGCATGTAGCAACCAATTTAGATTATGATAGACCCTAATGAATACTAATCTGTGTTTTGGGATTATGCCCATATCGACCTTTAACAACGTGCACTGCATAAATTTAGGCATTACTTTTTAGGAGTGCACTTCACGATGTTCACAGATCACTCCGCGCTGAAGTATTTGGTGAGCAAGCCTATTCTTGGAGGGAAGATTTGTAGGTGGTTTTTTTAATTTTAGGATTATATATTTGAAGTTATATTTAAGCCAGGAAGATTGAATGCAAGGCCTGATCATCTGTCAAGGATAGAGACTGGCGAAGAACCCACGAGCATTGAAGAGAACCTACAAATGCACAATTATTTGCAATAAGGGTTGCAGATGATCATTTCATAGATATTATTTATTTTTCGACTATAGGGATGGCACCTACAGAGTGTACCACACATCAGAAAAAGGAATTGGTAGTCAAGACAACTGATTTTTCTTTGATTGCAGGACATTTGTATAAAATTGGGCCAGATGAAATACTGCACAGATATGTCTCTGAGCATAAAAGATGAATAATTTTAGAAGAAACTCATGGAGGATTTGTAGGAGGAAATGATATAGGAAAATCCAATGCGTAGAATATTTTGAGATCTCGATTGTGGTGGCCTACATTACACAAGGATGCAAAAGAATATTCTAGATCCTGCGATGCTTGTCAAGGAACATGAAGACCATATAGGGGAGTTGAAATGCATTTGAACCCATAAGTGATCTTGAAGGCATTTGGTAGGTGCGAAATAGACATTGTTGGACCAATTAATCCACCAGGGAAGAAGAGTGGTGCGAGGTATATCATCACTACCAAAAATTATTTGACCAGATGGGCTAAAGCAAATCCAGTAAAGGATTGTATCACAAATATTGTTGCATATTTCATCTTTGAGTACATTCTGTCCATATTTGGGTGCCTGAATATTTTGATGAGTGAAATAGGGTCACATTTCTTACATCAAACCATTAAAGCAATAACTAAGGAATTTCAAGTGCATCATCACAAGAGCACACCCTATCACCCTCAAGAAAATGGAATAGTTGAAGCTTTTAACAAGATTTTGGAAAATTATCTAAACCAAGTATGAAATTTTAACATGAATGATTAGGATCTGAGTATTATTATGGGCATATAGAGAAACATGCAAAAATCTGACAGGACATACCACTTTTAGGTTGGTTTATGGACATGAAGGAGTTATGATTATGGAATATAATGTGCCTAGTCTAAGAATTGTAGCAGTAACAAACATGGAAGATAGTGATATCATAAAATAAAGGTTGGAACATTTGCTTGCTCTTGAGGAAGACATCTTCATTGCAAAATATGATCAACAAGTACAAAAGGAAAGGGAAAATCCTGGCATGATAGGCATATTAAGCAAAAAATATTCATGGAAGGAGACCTGGTGCTGATGTATGATATCAAGCTCGTGAAGTTACCAAGAAATTTCCAAATGAATTATTTGACACCATATATTATTAGATACATCTCAGAGGGAGGCATAATTCAGCTTGGAAAGTTGGATGGTCAGATGATGCCAGGACGAGTGAATGGAAGTAGATTAAAGCTACACAGGGATGACTTTGTCCCTAGAACTTCATCCTGACTATATGAACGGGAAACAGTCGTAGTGCCCCATGAATTTGAAAGGAGGCACAAGACTATAAACTACTTTTCCAAAGTAGGACTTCGATGAAGATGGATTACTGTGTGAAGCTTAGAAAAATATCGAAGTTGCACGGAGATGTAAAGAGGGAGGAATAAATGTGCTATAAAGGAGGGTCCATTGAATTTCAACATAAATATGACCGATGGAAGTGGAACATTTGATTTTATAGAAAAAATTTTGTTAAAAGGAGCAGGGAAAATTCATTTAATGAGCACAACTAGGAAAATATGCCGCCAATTCTGAATTTATGAAGTAAAACTGAAGACGATCATGGGGTCCGAAATTTAATTTTTTTTATAAATATTACATCCTGATCCCTATTTGGACACTTTTTTCACTGGTATTTAGAATTTTGATTGTTCACCTAAGTGTGACCCGAGTGTTCAGTTGCATGTCCAAGAAGAGTTTCGAAGACATTGCAAGGTAATTTCTCACGAGAGGGCTAGGTAGAATCATGAATACTACACCATCATTGCTTGTGTCATGGCCGAGGTCATCCAAGAAGCAGTCTGTTGTAGCAGAAGCATAGGAAAAGAAACCAAAGAAGCCCATTGTCATACAATCACCCAGGCAGAAGGTTACCAAAGATCAGAGAACTCATTAGGGGAATTTTGAGGTCTAAAATGGGCCTCCTAAGAAAAATGTACAACAAAAATAAAATTTATAACAACCAATAGGATTCAAGATGATGATGTCAACCATGGGGGATGATTCACCATTTTTTAAATAAAAGGGTAAAAATATTAAAAAATAATAAAACTACCTCAACCTGAGTATCATTGATGAAAATTTAATTCCTCATCCAAGAAATTATTGCATACTCATTTACTATTTAAAATGAGAAATACATAAAAAACATGATTGTAATCACATTTTTTTATGTTTTTCTCATTTTTCATGTAGTAGGACTCATCGAAAGCATGCAACATGGGTACTCCTTGGATGAGGAATTAAATTCCGCATACAACAAGTACTCTTGCTCAAAATTTGAGTAAAAACTTTGGGAGATAAGTTGAAAATATGAATTGAAAAAATAGTTTTTTCATTTTTCCCTCTAAAATTTGATGATGTCATCAAATCTTATTTGATTTTTTCCACTATTATTTTATAATTTCCTTAGGAGGGCCATTTTAGACCTCAAAATTCCCCTAATGAAGGAGTGAATTAATAAGTAGAAGAATCCAATGGAGATACAAGATAGTGATGAGGAGGAAGTTGCCGCAAATATCCCTGAAAACATCCTCGTGGAGGAAGTTGAGCCCATTTTCAAGTTGCCTTTGTATATACCACCGAGAAATTTGATTGCAAAAGAAACGAATGGCCCAGACACCCCTAAATTCAATGTATTTACACCATTGCTGCTGGATGAAGTACTATTTGAGGGAGACCTGTTGGAGTAGGTACCAAAATTGTGAATGGAGGACTGTAACTTCAATGACATAAGAAAGTATCTCCCATTTCGAGCCCATATGATACTTGTGAGTTGTGTATTATGAGGAAAATAACGTTACCATATTAGAGCCACATAGGTGGGCTGTAGGGATTCAACAGGTTGGGTTGCTGAGTATGTTATATGTTCCATAATTCAGGAAAAACAACATCAACACGATTTTTGTGCACCAAATTTTGGAATTAGTGCATGACGAGTGTCTTTGGTTGGGTGAGAAAATCCCTATTGATGATATTCTCATTAGAAGAATAATCGTGCTACCATGCCAAGGACAGAACCCTGTAGAAAAATTTGTAGGGAAAAGTCAGGATAAGGTGGTTGTAGATGCAATGAAGGAAAAATATGGCATCATAAAGAAGTCTCGAGGATACGATATCAACTCTATAAATGATCAAGTTGTGCACTTTCCCACACACATTTTGGCCAAGAAAATCATGAGGAAGTGCCAACATCAGTAGTTTCTTTGGCTGCGTAGTGCAGCAAAGGAGTCCAGTATAAAGGCTAGAGATTTGTGCAAGGAATTTCTAGATGATTGTCTATATGCGCAAGAAGTTGGGAAGAAATTACACTATGCATGGTTATGCTCTTGATAGCATTGATGGCATGGAGAGAGACCGAGGAGTCACAATTCACCACTGTGAATTTGTACATATGTAAAGCTGTGAGGTACGCCTCGCTATGGTTTACTAAGGACCCTGATCGGGCGAAGGAAAAAAATCTATTTTGGGTATTGTTGGAGATGGATTTATGTACTATGGTGAGTCAACGACCTAGGCTCTCACCGTTGTTGTTTGAAGGTTATCGAAAAATTGCAGATTTTAAGGCATATTTTCATTGCATCTATATCAGCACGCGGAAGGACCCTGAAGATAAATGTTACGAGCTACCCTATTTGGTCATGAAGAATGATATTGTGTAGATTGTAAGCGAATGGTCGAGTGATTGGTTGACTCCACTCACAAAAGGCGTGGAGATAGAGCAGGAAGGAACTAGTGGGAAAGCCACTACAACAAAGAAGGAAACCATAAGAAAGCTAGCCAGAAAACCCACTGGGAAAGGAAGAAAGAAGAATACAGGAAAATTCACAGCTAAGGAACCCAGGAAACAAGTTGAGAAGGATATTGGCAAAGAAATAGATCAGGACCCTGAAAACACTGGCGAGGAAATTAAGGGCAGATAGGGTGGCCAGGATCCCTTTGAAGATACAAAGGAAATAAACTCCTCATTTATTGTAAAGTGACGAAAAATACCTACTGTAGAAGGTTCGCACGAGAAGCACAAGTCAAATAGATCCATAGGAATAGAGTCGATGGTCCTTACTAAAGGGGACATCAATGAGATTGGTGACAAGGTGTTACATGTCACTGAGGACTTATGGAGTAACATTGAATATCAATACAAGGCTATATTGACAGAAGTGAAACAAGGAATCAATGAAATCAAATTAAAACCAGACGTGGTCCAGGTGAGCTTGGCACAAGTGAGCGTGACTCAAGCGAGCATGGTCCAAGAACAACCTCAAGTGCACCAGTTAGTAGTAACTACCGAGGTTTGAATTTTTTAGGTACCTGAAGGAGCCCTGCATTTGGAGGATGTTGAGTTTTTTGCATGCGCCAAGTGTTTTCACACCCTTAGTTTCAATCTTGCTGCGTTATCCATCGACACGCTGCATGATTTTCACTAGGGAGTCAGGGATGCGTTGAAGGTGCGCATGCATTTCACTTTGATGGTTAGTAAGGAAGTCAAGTAGGAAAACAATAATATCTCAATGACATGAATAAGACACTCAAGGTCCATGAGGAGGTGACTCAACACATACAACATTTTGAGGGGATTATCACCAATATGTGCAGCGAGTTGCTCGAACTCTAGATCCAAGCTGAGGCATCCCCAGTAGAAAATATTGCAAATCTTGCAACTGCAATCAAATAGTCCAAGAATGAAATGGACAGGGTCAAGTTTGAGCTTCAGATGCATATTAACGAGCTCCAGATTAGGCTACATCCAACAACACCACTAGAGGTGTGTGAACAATGTGAAACATATATGAAGGTTGCAATTCGCCGTATCTCTCACACAATCAATAACTATGGAAAACTATTCAAAGAAACCATGGAAATTTGGACCAAAGCTGTGGAGGATCCAAATGTTCAAAAATTGAAGGAGATTATCACTGGCTGTAGACAGTAATATTAAGTAGATGAGGCATAAGCATAAAGATGCACTTCAAAATATCGTAGGGCTGACTACAAAGAAGCTACTGGAAGAGGTGCGCCAGGAGAAGACATAGTTTGTAGCAATTATTAAGCCACTCAAGGATTAATACGCCAACATTAAAGCAAATACTCAGGGTGCACCAACTGAGTGACTCAGGACGAGTCATATGTGAGTGTCAGGGTTCTACTGGGTAGGGCTCAACTTGGTCCAATTTTCAGTTAAAGACTCCAGATTTTGAGGAAGTGGAGTGTGAGCTCCAGCGTAAATAAGTTAATCACCCAAATTTTAAAATCTTCCCATGGATTTTAGGAGTTTTAGGGGATTTGGGGTGGGTCAAAGCCCCAAATCCCTTCTTTTTTGTAAAGCAATCGAGTTATTTTTTAATATTTTGAGCTGTGCCCATGGTTTGTGAACCATGGTATTTTAATAATTAAAGCTATATAAGCAGATGACTTAGTGAGTCAAGTGATGACATGATATGATAATATATGCAAAAAATGAGTCTGTAATTATTCTGATCTTTCTATTTTTTTGGGTCTGAGGGAATGCTCTGCAGTTGTGTGCGTGGAGGCCTTAGGAAGTATGCAGCTGTAGGAATGCTTTTTTTTTCTGCCTAAACACTGAACCTAGGGGCTCTTTCTATAGTTTTCCTATCCCATGTGTCTTCCATCAGCTTCTTACCTTCAGCTATATTATCTCTTGTCACTGCGCCACTTTGTGTGACTATGCTAATGCATGGGTCATCTTCCCTTGGTTCAACGATCATCATTTGAAAATTATATGTAGGCTATTGGTTTCTTTTCTCCTGCATATTTTTCATAAGGTATAGACATTCTTCTATCACATGATCAAAAGATTTACAATATCTAAAGGTGGGGTTAGGATTATGACAATCTCGCACAAAGTGTCTTGCTTCGCCATAGTTGTAACAAATTAGCATGCCACGTCCTCAACCTGCACGTCATCCTCGTCCTTGGAATCCTCCTCGACTGTTATGTTGAGATTGATCTTCTTGTGCACATCCTTCAAATTTTATTCTATAAGTGTTTGTACTTTTCTCTATCATCAAATCATAACGAGAAAATTCTTCTCATTGTGCCGAACCTAGCAACAAAATTTATAAAAAAATTGTTTCGGGGTCAACACATACTTCTAAAAAAAATAGAATTCTTTCGTGCGATGTAGAGCTACAAATTTACATAAGTCACACCATGCACTTGATCCTGGGTGCAATATATTAGGGCCTCCACTATTGATTTATTTTTTGAATACAGGGCACTGATCCCTATAGTGGCCCTCTTCCTTACACTTTATGCACCATACTTATGATCAAATTTCTGACCTGAATTCCTTACCCTTCTTCAAATATTGTAACTCTAAATGCATTGCTACTAGTTTGTTCTGAATATGTTGTACTCTTGAATGAGTATCTCCCACCGATAAAGCTTCCAACTTCATCACAATTTCCAGAGCTTCAACCTGTTTTGATATCTTTTGTTGTGTCAAAGGTAGCCTGATATGTGGCAATAACACAAATATAAACCATTCCTTATGTTGTTCTTCGGGGATTTGAAAGCTTACTTGAGCCATTAACATATTTAACCTTTGATCTAATTCCCAAACATAATTATTTACCAGTTACTTAATCTCCTTTATTTTCGTAATGCACCGCAACTCCGATTTTGGCTTCTTAAACTTTGCAGTCAACACTTTCTTCGTATCTTCTAGTGAAGCACCCTGATTCATCGTAGAATAATTTATGTACTGTGTTAGTGCTATTTCCTGTAGCATTGTGACAAGTTGTGCCTTCTTCACATCATCATCAGTAATATGCCTTGCTTTCCATACAACTTCAACTACACACTAGAGTTTCTCAGGATCCTCTGATCCGAGTCCTCTAAAGATTGGTAGCTTGATATTATTCGCCATGTTTCTTGGGGGTGGGGGAGATGGAGGGAAAGTGTAGGGAGTGGGATGTGGGGTGAGATGTGCTATGGGATGGGGAATCTAGAGGTGCTATGATTACTCTCAACTCTTGATTGCAACGCACCTATAGGTGTTGTGGAGTTACTTATTTCTCCTTCGCTCTCAGAGCCACTCAACAATGGATTGTAATCAGTCTCAATGTAGTTTTTTTAATCTAATCATTATTGTTTTCCACTTCACGTAGATCCACCTCTAGAATTAAGCCTTAACATTAATATGATTTCATTCGTAGTACACCCTTTTCACATAAAAGCATTTTAATCCACATCTTCAAATATTTCAAATAATTACCTTATGGACCCTTGAAAAATATCTGCTCAGCTTTGTTATAAGATACAAAATTTCTTATTTTGAATTCAGTAATAAATCCTCCCAGGATAATTTTGATCCAAAAATCAACAACTTTTGATATATTATTATCGGTCTCATTGGGTCGTTGTAACAATTCAGGGCTCCACGCAGTAGGCTCATCATTCTTAAAACACGTCTTGTTCTCAGTTAGTATTGATAAAAATTCATGCAGTTCATTAGGAAATGTGATGAAAAAAATCTCGTGTTGTTCTATAAAAATATACCTTTGCAACGAATCTTTAATCGACAGCCGCAGGTTTCTGCTTTCTTGAGCTGTGAACTCCCGTTGTTTCAATTCTACGTAATCTTGTATTTCCTTCTTGGTCGGATTCCACATCCACATATCCCTCAATTAGGTCTCGTTCCTAGCAACAGAACCATTTATTTCCTCAAAGGGATCTTGACCCAGGTTCGGAGTTACTGCGCAACCAAAAAAACCCTCTATCACTAACCCTTTTGGCAACAACCTACAACACAGATCACATACTCACCCACGACAATATTGGGGGATCTCATAACCAAGTTTTTGCATCCATATGGATAATAGGATGTGGATATATTGCTATGTTTCTCCCTTATTATCTGCTGGACTGCACGGAGGCAGTTATCTACTTTCACAATCTATGCCCTATTCATCACTTAATATTATTGTGCATTGCACCTTCATTAGTCTTATGAAGCATTTGACATCATAAAAGTCATACAAACAATATGATAAGTCTCACTATGTATAAAAAAACATAAAATACTTCGCCATGCATAAAAAAACTTCAAATATGGGTAATAAACAGATTGTGTAAATAACACATAAATACTTCAAGACCTTTCTTCTCTTTAATAATGATGAATATTTTCAGTACAATCCTTCTTCACCCCATGCACACCACTGTGAGTGGTTTGTGCACACATCTGCAAACCAAGGGCTTCACGCACATAGCTATGAAGCCTTCCCTTTGGCCCAAAACACAAAAAATAACGCAAATTACAAACTCAATACATGGATTTATCTATCCATTCTATTATATTTTTGAATCAATATGGCATCGCTTTATAGAGCCTTTACATCTTACAATACCATGGTCCACAAACCATGGGCAGACTCAAAACTAACAAAATAAACTTTGTGTGGTTGATTTATCCTCGCTGGACCGCGCGCTCCGCTCCTTGAGTTACACAGTCTTTTGACCAAAATTGGACCAATTTGGGCCTTGCCCAACAATAAGGTCATTCTCTTAATGATGGGTTGGACATTTCGTCTCATTTTTTTCTATCTATTCTAATCCTACAATGTGTAATTTTCATTTTTAATGAATATTATGATTTTTCCTTTTGGAAAAAAACATTTTGGCACATGTGCATAAGAAAGAACTAATAACTATAAAAAATACAAGATAAATATTTCACATATAAGAGTTTGATTTTTAAAATAGATAATAAATTATATATAAGTATTACCTTTTCACAATCATACATAGGAGTTTTAATAATTTAAGCCTTAAGGGGAAAATTATAGAGAAAACCTCTTTGGTTTGGGTAGTTTTAATCACTACTTGCATTAAAGATTTATGATTAAGGTATTTGGCCAAAACCATTATTTGTAATAACTGATTGCAAGAAAAAAAAATATATAAAACATCATTGTAGTAGAATAATAATAAAAATAATGCCTTATCAATTTTATTTTTCCTTGATTAAGCTAAGAAAATTAAATTTTATACATCAGAAGACAACTTGGATGTAGTTAAGTGAGGTGACATGGCTTTTTTCACTCAGTTAGCTCAGTAAATTCGAGTTAAAGGAGTTAGAGTTAATTTATGCATGTGTGATTTCTAATTTGTAGAAATCAAGGTCAGTTATTTCAAGTTTTTTTTAGTTAAACAAGTTCCAATTACTGGAGGAATTAGTGGAAGGTCAGTTGTGTAGTGGGACTTCATTGAAACTCAATGATCATCTAGTTAACTGATCAATCAACCCAAAATAGCTAGTGCATGCACAGAATTCAAGCTCCACAATTGTGGTGGATATTCCAAGGTAGTCTAAAATCAGTTGTAGACTAGTCTTGAGTGTACAAGTGTTTCATGCAATTAGATGATTAGCCTTGGGAATTTAACAATCATGTTGGAGAAATTTCCTAAATAATAGGGGCCTAGTTTTTCAAAGAATTGCGGAAGGAAATAGTGGCTCAAGCAGAGGAATAAATTGACTAAGTTAAATTATAGTATGCCTTGGAAGGAAGCTATAATTTCAATGCATGGAAGGATCATATGGAGGAGGTATTGGATGAAAATGGATTGCTAGAATATGTCAAAAAGGACATTGAAAAACCACATGCATCAAATTCCCAAAACCTTGCTCAGTGGAAGAAAGATGTAGCCAAAGCGAGGATATTAATCGTGAAGGGAGAGTGATACCACATCATCTCAAATATCCATTGGAAAGAAAATCCTTTCACAATGTGGAAAGTACTGATAGAATTATTTGAGAATAGTGGTGACCACTGGAAGCTAGCGCTCAAAGATAAAATTCAAAATATCAAGATGCAACTAGCTCACAAAATAGAAGAAAATATAGATCAACGACTTAGAAATCATCCTCTTTGTGGGGGCATCCTCTTTTACATTACATAAATTAATAATTCTTGGATGGTTCAAATGACAATACCTTCTTTATATATATAAGGGTTTAAGGGGTCACAATATAATCAGAGCCAACATAACAATAATAATTTAAGGGCACACCAATAACAATAATGGGATTCTATGGAGCACAATAATAACGATATGGGGAATACATGTGTGAAACAATCATAATAAGGAGGATACACTAACAATAACAATAAGGGGATACACTAATATTATAGGGACCTAACATGCCCCTCTCCTTCAAAAAAGTGTTGCCCTCAATGCTTGAGTAGTTTTGGATGCTTCTATATAAAATTCTCATCCTCCATGAGGAATATTTAGCTGGTAAGTTCCTCCACTTGATGAGATACTATGAAATGGATCGATTTCGTACATGTAGAGTTCTTTCATCTATGACTTCTTCATATTCCAATATGATTTTTCCTTCCTCTTCAAATTATGGAAATATTGTTTGAACTGGGAGTTTATCACCTATAACCTTCTTTAAGCATGAAATATGGAAAATTGGGTACACTCGGGAAGATGGCAGAAGCTCCAATTTGTATGCCATAGTACCAATATTTTGCAACACCTTGTAAGGATCATAATACTTTGGTGATAATTTATTATCCTTCTTATCTTGTTTGAGGGACATTTGTTTGTATGGTTGTAGTTGTAAAAATACCCAGTTGCCTACATCAAAACTTATTTCATTGCAATGGTGATCTTCCTATTGTTTCATTCGATTCTCCACCAAAGTATGATTATCCTTTAAGATTTGGAGAACTTGTTGTTGATGATCAATGTGATCTTCCACTACTTGAACCTTGGAACTTTCTCTTAAAGACAATGTTATCAATGGTGGATGATATCCATAAAGTTCCATAAATGGGAACATTTTTGTTGCAATATGGAAGGAAGTGTTATACCACCATTCATCCAGAGGTAACAAATTGACCCATTGTGTTTTCTTACCAGATACAAAGAATTGAATATATCCTTCCAAACATTTATTCACTATCTCATTTTTCCCATCAGATTGAGGATGATAACATGAGCTATGAGCTAATTGAGTATCCAAAAAAGAAAATAATTTTGTCCTAAATTTTCCAGTAAAAATGGGATCTCTATCGCTTACAATAATATTTGGCTTTCCATGTAAATTTTGAATTGTTTCCATAAATATAGTAGCAATTTTATTGGCTTTAAATGCATGCGATAATGCACAAAAGTGTGCATACTTGGTAATTTTATCAACTACCACCATGATGTCGCTCTTGTAGAAATTTGAATAACTGATATGTTATCCACCGAGATTATTCTAATCACACACTATTTGAGCTTCATGCATAATACATAACCTCTTCTACTATTGATCATTAATTGCGGAAATATAAGCAATCGCATGCACACATTAAAACCATAAACAATCACACATATAAACACAGTATTTATGGGAAAGCTTAAAGCTGAAAACCCCAAAATATCTGTATATTATAATGATAGAGATCATGTAACAATCATTGTACAAACTCCTCACAAGCTCTCAGTACAATCTCCAATTGTTACACACTACACAAGCTCAGATCTAACAAAACACATGCTCCAATCTGCTCCACCTGTTAGCCTGCCTCTACTGCGCAATCCAAGATGAATAATGGCCCAATCTGAGTTCGAATCCACCTAGTATGCACTGCGCAATCCTCATTGGCATCTCCATCAATGTGTGGTGCAAACTCATGCACCAGTATGGTCACAACTGATAGTCACACTTGCTCTTTCACCTACCTCTCCACTAGTCTCCACTGAAACTGTCCATGCACTGAAGTTAACTGATGTATTCTTTAGTTGATTTATGAGTTTATAATTAGTGAATTAATTAATAATTAATTCACACCACTCTCACTAGTGTATCAATTAGTTAGACTAGATACAACTAGCTCAACTATGTTTAACTGAGTTAAACTGAATACAACTCCACTAACTTCCTCAATCAACTCCACCAAACTCTGTCACATGAGTTCTAACTGAAGTATCCATGCAATAGCTCCACATAACCCTTAGGAATAGCGTAATTCCTTCTATCAGCTCTTGTGCCACATCTGTGCACTTAACTGAAGTGCTCCAAGAGAATAAGATAATGTTTATAGTCCAAATATTATTAAGAGCTAATAATATTTGACATATCTATTTTTAGACTGGCAATCTAAAAATAGATTCCGCCCAATATGTCTAAAAATAGAAGTCCATCTATTTTTTCCGACTTGACAAACCATCCACAAATAGCATCCTGCAACTCATAGAACATGATCCATATGTCTAAAAATAGACATAGTCTAAAAATAGACTTTGCGCCAAAATAGCCTGCGGGCCCACTTAGTGAAGGCGACTTCTTTCCACTAAGCTCCTCATCTTGTTGCAATCTCAACACTCCCTCTCAACAAGATAAGGATTATCTGCAACCCCTATCCTGCCCCTGTGGTATTCGAATTTGCTCCTGTTGAGCGCCTTCGTCAAGATATCAGCATCCTGATCCTCCGTAGGAATGTATGAAAGTAACATGATCCTCCGCTACACACAATCTCTGATATGATGATACCGGATGTCAATGTGTTTAGATCTATCATGAAATATTGGATTAAACAAGAGTTTGATGCAACTTTGATTATCACAATAAATCACAGTAGGATACAAGTGTGAACCGAACAACCCAACCAAGATCTTCCTCATCCATATAGCCTCGCATGCAGCCAAAATTGCTACCATATACTCGGCCTCTACTGAACTGAGTGCCATGGATCTCTGCTTCCTGTTGTACCAAGAAAATGTTGTCGACCCGATATTGAAAATCCCTCCAGATGTGCTCTTTCTGTCCATTGGGCTCCCTACCCAATCTGCATTCGTGAAGCCACACAGCTTCACCTCATCCGACTGTCTGTACCATAATCCATATCCCGATGTGCCTCCGAGATATGTGCCTCTGAGATATCTCAATACATTCTTGCCTACCTTCCAGAAGAGCTTGGTAGGCTTAACCATAGCTTGTGAAAGTTGGTTCACAGCATAGCATATGTCGGGTCGTGTATTGACCAGATACATAAGCGACCCCACCAACTGTCGATAAACAGTGGCATCCACTACCTCCACCGAAGTAGCATCCTCCTTCCTCCATCCACCAGGAAGAGGAGTATCAACAGGCTTGCAGCCATGCATGTTGAACTTCTCCAGTATCTCCCAGGCATACTTTCCTTAAGAAAAAAATAGTCCATCACTGTGCTGCCAAATTTCCAATCCCAGGAAATAATGAAGGAGGCCCAAGGCCTTCATCTCAAACTCTTTGTGTAAGATTATCCTTGCATGAGAGTATCAATAGCCTATCGACCACAAAATAAAATCATCTACATAAAGTACAATGAGATCAACAACTTACCCTCCACCACTAACCGGTATAGGTTCGGATCCGCCTCACTCTTGGAGAATCCAAGTCCCAAGGAAATAATCGAAGGTTTTACATGTGTACCAAGCACGAGCTTTGCTTCAACCCATACGTTGCTCTCTTGAGCCTGCACACGTGCGACTCGCTGCCGAAGATCTTGAAACCTTCGGGCTGCTCTATGTACACCTCCTCCTCAATCACCCCGTTGAGGAATGCAGTCTTCACATCCATCTGATGAATGTGCCACCCCATCTGCGCTGAGAGAGAAAGAATCGTCCGTATGGAAGAATACCTTGCGACAGGTGCAAAGGTCTCCTCATAATCGATCCCCTCTATCTGTGAAAAGCCTCGGGCAAAAAATATTGCCTTGTACTTCTCCACACTCCCGTCAGCTGCCTGCTTCACTTTGTAGATCCATCTCGAACCCACCACTGATTTCCCTTCCGGCCTTGGGACAATCTCCCATGCACTGTTTCTGACAATCGAATCATACTCTTCCACCATGGCATCTACCCATGCGGGATCCTCCACAGCTTCCTCGAAAGAGGATGGCTCCATCACGATACACTTGCTCATAAGAGCCATGTATCCAGTATACCGGTCAGGTGACTGTCTCTGTCTGCGCTGTGATGTAGGTGCTCCTACAACCTTCTCTGCATCTTGAGCCAGTCGCTCAGCTTCTGTAGTGCGCTTCCGCCCTCTGATGGTTGGCGCTACTTGAGTGGTCTCTTCCACTCCATGAACCTCTTCTTGTGGCTGATCCACATCCCGAGGCTCATCCTTAGGAACTAATATCTCCTCATCTACATGCAAGTGTGGCTCCCTCTCAAGCGAACACTTCATGGCTTTCTCCTCCTGAAATTTGATATCCCGTCGCACAACAGTCTTGCGACTGTCTGGAAAATACACACAATAGTTGTGGGGCGTATCAGTGTACCCCAAAAATATCCCAACCTCCGCGGTCGGGCCCGCTCTTCCCAGAATCCTTCGATGCATGAATGTAAACAGGAACCAAAAAATCCTCAAATGGGAAATATCGTCTCTACCGTAAAACGCCTTATGTGTGTACTCTTCCAAGGCTGCAAGGCATCATGAGGACAACTCTTCGCACATATCGGCAGCATTGCACAGCGTCTCTGCCCACAAGTGAATGGGTAGGCCCTGATCATGCAACATCACACGTGCAACACCCACGATCATTCTATTTTTCCACTTAGCAACCCCGTTCTGCTGTGGGTTATGAGGTGCTATGAGCTCTCTTCGAATTCCTTCTACGCTGCAAAAGTCCTTGAATTCACTAGAGATGAATTCACCACCATTGTCGCTCCTAAGAGCCTTCACCTGCTTCCCCGATTCTTTCTCAACCAGTGCCTTGAACTCACAGAACTTTGAGTATGTCTCGCTCTTCTTCTGCATGAAGAAGATCTAGCACTTACGAGAAAAATCATCAACAAATATCACATAATACCTGTGCTTTGCTGTTGAAGCTACTGAGAAAGGTCCACACACATCTGTGTGAATTCTCTCAAGGATCGTCGTGGCGCGACTATCCTTCTCGTGAAAGGTGGCTTTCACAAATTTTTCCAAGGTACATCCCTTGCACTGATCTGACTGCGCAAGAGTACCCTTAGGAAGCCCAGTAGAAATCTGCTGCAGTATCTTCAAAGCTCCATGGTGAAGGTGGCCCAATCTCTGGTGCCACAACTCACCATCATCCCGGCTCACCACTCCTTCCTTGCCTGCCATTGTTGCGCAACCATCTACCTGTAATTGATAAAGGTTCTTAACTTGAACCCCTATCCTCCGAGTCTCACCAGTTGCCTTACTGCGCAGGAAACCCTTTCCCTCACTAAAGACAACATCATATCCCTTGTCTTCTAACATCGCTACAGAGATAAGATTATTCTTCAATCCTGGAACATGCATCACATCCTTCAATACGAAGGGTTTACCAGACTCCCTCTCAAAGCAAATGGTACCGATACCGGTCGCACTGTATCTACCATCATCGCCCATCTCGATGTGCACTCCAAGATCTTTCTCATCCAGATTTGAAAACAGATCTCGATCTCCAGTCATGTGAAAAGACGCACCACTGTCCAAGAACCATACTAATCCCATCACACTTGAGACCAAGCATGTGATTAGTGAATAATCCATCTCAAACTGCGAGGCTAAGGCCTCTCCCACTACAGATCCAGCAGCTTTCTTATTTTTCTTCTTCTGAGGACAATTTGTGGCATAATGTCCATGTTGGTGACAATGAAAAAACTTCACCTTGGACATGTCCTGCTTCTTGCCTTTCGCACCGGAATGAGAAGCTTTCTTTCTCTTCCCCTTCTTTTCTTTGGCAGCCAAAGCACAATTCTCTTCATCAGAGTTATTTGATGACGATCCGTCCCTGGTACTCTGCCTTATCTCCTCTTGCACAAGATCCGACCAAAGTCGCTCCCATCCTGGCAATTTCTCCCGACCATTGACAGAGTCTTGATAGGAATGCCAACTCTTTGGAAGCCCAAGGAGAGCCAAGCTCACCAAGTCCTCATCATCTAACGGTCACCCCCATACTTGACTCATCCGTTTGCATTGCGTGAACTTCGTGAGGTACTTGGGCATGCGCTGTCGCCTTTCTCCATCTTTATGTTTACGAGTTTATCCTTGAGCGCCAACTTCCTGCGGTAGCTCTTGCTTTGGAATAAATTTGTCAAAGCTTTCCACATCAGTGGAGAAGCTTTCCATGAAGAAGTGGATACTATGTGATCCTTCACACCCTCCAATATAATCCTTCGACACTTTGTTGTCTTCTTTTTCCGCCATCAAATGCTGTGTCACTAGAAGTAGGCTTTGGAACTTACGCATCTGTGAACTCCTTCAACCCATTGTCATCTAGCACCGCCTCCATCCTGTCCTTCCATGAAATATAATTCGAGCTACCCTTAAGAAATACTCCAAATCGCAATCAGGTTGAAAGACATCTCAACTTCGACACCAAGAAAACAACTACGCAAATTTGAATTCCACCGGCTAGAAACTCAAGCACTTCAATGTTTTGCAATTGCACCAATGATCAATATAGCTGCGATACCATGTAGAAATTTGAATAATGATATGTTATCCATCAAGATTATCTTGAAATCCACTCAGCTTTACATGCATAATACACATAACCTCTTCTACTATTGTTCATTAATTGCGGAAATATAAACAATCGCATACGCACATTAAAACCATAAACAATCACACATATAAACACGATATTTATGGGAAAGCTTAAGGCGAAAACCCCCAACTATATGTATATTATAATGATATAGATCATGTAACAATCATTTTACAAACTCCTCACAATATCTTAGTACAATCTCCAATTGTTACACACTACACAAGCTCGGATCTAACAAAACACATGCTCCAATGTTTGCTCCCTTTGTGCTTTGCCTCTCTGCCTTGATCCAAGATGAATATTGGCCATGAATGAGTTCAAATCCCTGGTATGCACTACTTTTGATGATATCCATTTGTCTCCGTCAATGTGGTGCAAACTCATGCCTGACCTTGGTCTGGCCAGTAGTCACACTGCTCTTTCACCTACCTCTCCCTTTGGTCTCCGCTGTAGCTGTCCATGCCTTGAAGTTAGCGATGTATTCTTTAGTTGATTTATGAGTTAATAATTAGTGAATTAATTCATAATTAATTCACACCACTCTCACTAGTGTGTCAGTTAGACTAGATACAACTGAAACTCAACTATGTTTAGCGAATTGAGCTGATGCAACTCACGCACTTATTCGCTCCACCAAACTACTTGTCCTGAGTTCTAGCAGTATCCATGCAATAGCTCCACTTAACCCTCGGGAATAGTGTAGTTCATACATCGACTCTGTACCCATCATGCACTTAAGCGGGAATGCTCAAGAGGATAAGATAATGTTTAGAGTCCAAATATTATTGAGCTAATAATCGACATATCTATTTTAACGTACGGCAATCTAAAAATAGATTCATGATATGTCTAAAAATAGAAGTCCATCTATTTTTCCAACTTGACCAACCATCCACAAATAGCATCCTGCAACTCATATAACATGATCCATCTGTCTAAAAATAGACATAGTATAAAAATAGACTTTGCGCAAAAAATAGCTGCGGGCCCACTTGAATTGAGCGACTTCTTTTCACTAAGCTCTTTATATTGTTGCATTATCAACAAATATCCTTCGGACTTAGGTAAACATGTGTTAAAATCCATTGAAACCTCCCAAAAATTTACTTAGAATGATAAAGGTTATGAGACCCGAGTCTTAATTGTCTCAACTTCATTTTGTTTGGCAAACCAAACATTCCACCACAAATTTTGAATACTAGATTTAAGGCCATCCAAAAGTTCCTTATTAACCTTGTGGTAAGTTTTTAAAAATCCACAGTGCCCTCTAAGGGAGAGGTGTGCAATTCCAAAAGAATATTTTGTTTTAGTTGGGAATTCTTACAAAGATATAAGCAATATTTGTACCATAATGAATCATTTTTCCAACTAATGCTTATAGATGTATTGGGATCTTCTTGTAATTACTGAATGGTTACACTTACCACTTCTTGACATTCTTATTCATCCCTTTCTTCGGTTATCAGATACAGTTGGATAATAGAAATGGCACAATGTGAGTGCTTCCACATCCTCATCCTTTCTTGAGAGTGCATCTACAAAAATGTTTTGCTTCCCTTTTTTGTATATGAATTAAAATTCATAACCCAACATATTTGTGACCCATTTTTGCTTCTCTTCTAAATATAATATTTGTTCTAAAAATTATTAAAGACTAACATGATATTTTTTTACCTTGAAGTGTCTTCCCATTAGGTAAGGTGTCCATTGCTTAAGCGCATGTGGTATTGCCGGCATTTCCTTCTAATAAATATTTTTGTAAATACTTTCCTTTGATTGGATGGCTTTCAAAAGCAACGTGTCTTCCTTCTTGCATTAAACAATACCAATTCTATTTCTGAGGCATCACATTACACAATAAAGCTTTTTGTAAAGTCGCACGACTAAAACTCGTGCTTGGCACATTGCCTCTTTAATATGTTAAAAGGCCTTATTTGCTCTGGAGTCCAATAAAATGCATCTTTCTTTAATGTTGTTAGAGGTGTTGTTATTCTCCCATAAGTGTTAACAAACTGGTAATACCTATCAACTTTGAGAACTCCTCGCAAATTCTTTATGGTTGTGAGGTTGCACCATTCCTTAATGGATTTAATTTTTTAGGTTCTACCTTAACACCTAATGAGATACAATATGACCTAGATATTCCACCTCCTATATATAAAAGATGGAGGTTTTTAATATAATTTCTCCCTCCATTAGTTTGAGCACCACTGTCAACATGTTGAACATAATCCGTCCACGACTTGTTATAGATTAGTATATCACCAAAAAATAATAACACAAATTTTCTAAGGGTTTGAAAATGGAATTCATCAAACCTTAAAATGTGGAAGGTGCATTGGTAAGGGCAAAAGGCATGACCGAGAATTCAAAATGACCCTCATGAATTCTAAAATGTTTTTTTTGGAATGAATTCAATCTTCATTCTTATTTCATGATATCCTAAACTGAAGATCCAACTTGGTGAAGTAAATTGCTCCATGTAATTCATAAAATAATTCATCAATGGGCTAGGAATGGGAAATTTATCTTTAATAGTGGGCTTGTTGATCTCCCTATGTCTGGACATGTGTGCCATGATCCATCCTTCTTACACCAATAATACTTGGAGAAGAAATAATTTTAACTAGGTTGAATTATCTTGGCCTCTAGAATTTATGCAACCATATGTTCAATCTGCTCTTTTGGGCATAAGGATATTTGTAGGCATGATGTTTTGGAGGAACACTTACTAGAATCAAATTAATAGCATGATCATGAGCACGAATAGGTGGGAGGCCTTTGGGAGTCTCAAACACCTTGGAATTATTTTCCAATACTTTTTGGAGATCTAGAGAAATAGATGAATTTCGATGTTTGAACTTGTAGTGAGCATAATTGTGCAATTATGCCTCATTGTTATTTATTCAAAAGTTTTTCATGACATTAGAGATGATTATATTTTTTGGTTTCCTTTAATACCCCATAATTCAACATCCTTTCCTTCCAAAAAAAAATTCAAGAAAATTTCTTGAAAATTAAAAGCTATAGTCCCCAAAGATTTTAACACTTGGACTCCTAGTACAACATCAACACCATCCAATGGAATAGAAGAATTGTATATTCAATACATATTCCCCCATGGTTAGCTTGACATTATGGCACTTTACAGAGAAATTTATAGTTCATCCATTTTACGACCATCCTTGACAATTTGGTGTTGGATATAGGAAGAAATTCAATTCCTTCTCTATCTTACAATGAATAAAATTATGGGTGCTACCCAAGTCAATTAGGACTATTACCTTTTTTTCTTGATATATCCTTCTATATTGAGAGTTTGAGGAGTAGTAATTCCTGCCAATGCATTACAAGATATGGTTGTATTCATTTATTCCTTCTATGGGATTGGTTCCTTGTGTATATCTTCCTCTTTTGGTCTTCCTTATTTCTTTCCTTCCTCCTCTTCACAACCTATGTAAAATAATTTCTTCTCGGCGCACTTATGAAATTTAGTGTATTTTATATCATAACTACCTCGTAAATCCATTGTTCTTTTTCTTACTCCAATTTTTTTTGCGTCGTGCCATAGGTTGTGAAGAGCTAAGAGCAACAACATTTTCCATCTTTATAGTTTTTGATTCGTGAACTTCCATGTTGCCATAATTTTACTTTCAACTTTTTTTTCCACCATGAATGCCTTCTCCAATGAATCGGTTCCCAAGGTGAAACTCATGTTGGATGTTATCCTTTAAATTCCTATGAATACGTCAATCCTATGCTCCTTTGGAATATATGCTACCACGATATTAAATTTTTTGAAGTCCTCAATGTACTCTTGTCATTGAACCCTCTTGTTTGAGATTTATAAATTGGCTAAATAAGGTGTTGCTATTTGTATCCCCTCATAATGTGATATAATTTCCTCCGTGAAATTGACCAAGTGAAAAGTGGTTTACGAGAACAAAGCCATCGATACCATACAAATTGATTGGGTTCTAAATATAAAGTTTCAATGCATACCTTTTGCAGTGGCTGCACATCATGGAGATCAAAATGGCTACCCATTTTAGTATGTCATATTCTGTGGATCCTTGCCATCAAAATTCCTCATATCGATCTTTGGAATGTGGTTCTTAAACCCAACATTGGATTTTCTAAAATCACAATTCATATTCCTTTTTGTCCTCATCATGATGTTCATGGATTACCTTGTCACCATCGGGAACTAATTTCTTGCAATAACTTTGTCAAACCTTCCTTCAAGCACTTCCATGTAAAATTTTAAACCATCCACATCCGTTTTTAATCCAAAATTAAAATATTTCATTTTCTTCTATTCCATCCATATTATCTTACATGCATCTATATTAGCTTCCATTTCATTTTTTGTTAATCTTTGTGAGAGAGAAATTTTTTTTACACTTGGTCTCGTAATTTTGACACACCATGTTGCAATTCTTCCTTTTCATGTGTCATAGTAGAGCTTTATGAGGGCTTAATGGGTGTGGGTGTTTTTTGGTATTTTCAAACCAATGCAGAGTATATATTATTCAATATTCCCATGGCAACACTTCAAGCTTGATTTTTCAAACAAAAGTTATGCAATTTAAAAAACAAAATACACACCTTTTCTTGCTTTTTTGAGGGCTCAATATTGAACTTTGATGTATCTCTGTGATTTTGGATTCTCGGAGATTTTAACTTCGGTCCTATATTATCCCTACGATTCTTCTTTCTAGTTCCCCGGTCATACGTAATTTGGATTCTTCAAGGTAATGTTATGCATGATCTCCCACAATGACCTAATTATAGACTAATTCATTATATCAAACTTGTATGGAGTGCCACGTGTCATTGTTTCGACCTTCGGCCCTAAAATTTGTACATGAGCAACTACGGCCGTGCAATTTTTGTCACTTTTTACATACTTCAAATATGATTCTGAAATGAAATTATAACCATTTTACCTAGGTCACTTGTTTGAGATGAAATTATGGAGCACCAAAACCTTAACTTCCCTTAGATCATATCTGCGAAAATATGTGAACTAAGATCTGAAATTCATAAAAAAGGTTCACCATTATTTCGAATATATTTGGTTTTAATTTCCAACACGAGCTTCATAACAAAAATAAGTTATAGGAAAAAATTCAATATGGCTTGTTTAAAGAAGCGAAACCCTAGAATCAATGCTACGATACCAAATGTTAAATAACCAACTCACAAAATAGAATAAAATATAGATCAACGACTTAGAACTTAGCCTATTCGAGAAGCTCCTTATTCCATAAATGAAAAACTATTGGATGATTCAAATGAAAAAACCTCCTTTCTATATATAGGAGTTTAAGGGGTCATAATATCGTCAAAGCCGAGTTAACGAGTAATAATGTAAGGGCACAACAATAACAATAGTGGGATTCTATGGGACAAAATAATAAAAATATGGGGACTACATGGGTACAAAATCCCAATAATGAGGTTACACTAACAATAACTATAAGGGGATACACTAGTCTTATAGGGACCTAACGAATTATTCCTTGGAAGGAAAATCTAATTTCATCGCATGGAAGGATCACATGGTGGCGATATTGGATGAAAATGGATTGCTATAATATGTCAAGAAGGACATTGAAAAACCACATGAATCATATTCCCAAAACCTTGCTCGGTGGAAGAAATATGTAGCCAAGGTGAGGAGATTAATCATGAAGGGAGTGTGAGACCACATTGTCTCAAATACCCATAGGAAAAGAAAAATCCTTTCACAATGTGGAAAGTAGTGATAGAATTGTTTGAGAATAGTAGTGACCATAGGAATATGGCACGCAAGGATAAAATTCGAAATATCAATATGTAGAAGAATGACACTATTCCATGATATATAAGCCGGTTTACACAAGTTGGCGATGAACTTGGATGGGTTGGTGTTAATGTTGTAAGAAGTGAAATTTGTGAGCCTAGCCCTTCTAGGCAGCTTCCAAATTCGCTGCATTTGTGAAGATTTGAGTGAGCGAGAGGGATAAATTACTAGAATTGGGAATGCTTATGGTTTGATTTGGTAAAAAGGTAGAATATTTTAGATATTTTAGTTCATCTGGGGTGAGGACGAAGAAAAATTTTATTGGTTGAAAAGGGAAATAATGGAAAAGGAAGAAATCTCAATTTAAACTAGAGTCTAGCCAAGGGGACAAGAAGAAAGATTTGTCCAAAATTAAATACTTCAATTTTCATGAATTTGGGCGTTATGCCTAGAAGTGTCCATAAAAAAAAATTGAGCAAGAAGAACTCAAGAAGAGTAGGTGAAGCCTTGGATTAACATTTCAAGCTTGAATTCACCCTTATCCCATGCATGGCCGGCACGATTATGGGGAGAGTGTAATTGCACTTGGACTCGGAGTGCTTCATTCCACCGGCGGGATGTGGAGAGTTTTCGGTGACATGGAGGAGAAATAAATCTATATTTGCATCGATCTATGGGATGATAGAAGGTATATCAAGACTGATATTGGTATAGCCACCTTTTATGGTATTCAAGCTCCCCTCTTAGGCTCCAAGGATGGCATGTTTGTTACAGTTTCTAAATAAAAATCTCATCTCTTTTGGAGTTTTAGAAGACCATAGTTATGATGTGATCTTGAGAAAATTCCTAATACATGTACCCATGGGACGGTGAGAAGCAAGATTGGATTCGGGTTAGAAGCTATATGAGTTAGATGTAGAATGATTTATACATTAATAACTAAGGCGAAGAAAGTGCATAGTCACACGAGTAATGGAGTAACTGGAAAAAATAATTGGAGATTTGGATCATGGAACCTTGAATATTATGCAACAAATAACCACTAGCCTCCTAAGGGAGCACTTGAAGCGATAGGATTTTGTGAAGGATGTACCTTAGGAAAGTATGCAAAATCCACATTCCATGATCGGGACAAAAATCACATCCGGTCTTGGAAAGGATCCACTTTGATACTCTGGACCTTTCTCATGACATCCAACTGCTAGACATAAATATTTTTTCATTTCTATTGATGAATTCTCAAGGAAGTGTTGGATCTTCTTCATTTGGAAGAACGACAAAACATTCTCCAAGTTCATAGAATTCAAGGAACTAGTTAAGAAATATATTGGAAATAAGGTGTTTGACTTAGGAGAGATAATGGAGGTGATTATGTGTCGAATTATTCAAAAAATTATGTTTGAAAGAAGGCATTCGATGAGATTTGACGGCACCCCATAATCCATAGCATAATGGGGTGTCTTGGAGAAAGAATCCTTAGCATTATGGCGGTTGTGAGGGCTATGCTACATGACCAAATCCTACCCCTTTGCATTTGTGGGAAAGGAGCATGCAACACAACGGTCTATTTGTAGAAGTAGAGTCTACATCTGATTCTTGACATAATTATATCGGAGGGATTTATCGAGGAGAAATTTTTGATGTGTCTCACTTCAATATTTTTGGAGCCTTTATCTATTTCCATGTCTCCAAAGAATCAGGGAAGAAGCTTGAGTGACAACAAAGCTGAGGGTATTTTCACGTTACAAAGAAACTCCTCATAACTATCGTGTGTAATTGATATCCCTCAAAATGAAATTTGTGTGAAAGGATGTAAAGTTGGATGAGTATAAAGCGATGTGATGCTCTCTTGATATGGATATTCTTATCCCACTAAGAAGAGGAGCTTTTAGCTCAAGGAGAGCCTCGAAGTTATGTAGAAGCCACAAATTGAGGTAGAGATTGGAGATATCCACTCAGGAAGAACCATCCAAATAAGGTAGAAAAAATGACTAGGGAAGTTGATAGACTTGTGCACGATGTGAGGGACAATGTCGAAGCACCTTCAAATTTTTGCGGGCGAGAGAAGGTCACAAAATCTGTGCACTAGCTACATGGCTCTAATGAGCTGAGCATGTAAAGATTGAGCCATCCTCTTTCTAGGAAGTAGTAAAAAAACCTATATGGGTTGATGTAATGGTAAGAATAAAATGAATGTTGTTGTAAAGAATAGTGTTTGGGTAGTGGTCCCAAGACTAGCATATAAATGGAGTTGTGGGTTAGAGATGGATCTTCAATGTTAAGTAGGAAGTAGATGGAAGCATAGAGAAGTATAAAGGTCATATTTGTGGAAAAGGTATACTCTCAGAAGTTGAAGGAATTGACCATGAGGAGAGCATTTCTCATGTGGCATGTGAGTACTTATCCATTAGATCAATTATTTCTGCGAGCATATGGGGTGGAACATCCACTAGATGGATATAAGAACAACATTTCTCAATGGGTTTATGAGGAGGAGGTGTACATCGAGCAACCAAAAAATTTTGATACATTTGATCGGGAGTCTCATGTGTGCGGACTCGAGAGATAATTTTATGGTCTCAAACAAAAACTTGCCAAGATCGACAACTATCTCCATTTGGTTTGGGCATGAAAACCTCTATCACATCTGGTAGAAGATAAATTTATTATTATTTTCTTATATGTTGATGATTTGATTTTAGTTGGTAATGAGAAGTTGATCAGATCTTTCAAGGGAGTTTTAAATGAAGGAAATGGGTATCATGCACTACTTCCTCGGGTAGTAAGTATGACAATGCGATGGGGAACTATTTGTGTCTCTCAATGCAAGTATGCAAATGAGGATACTAAAGATATTTTGCATGGATATTTGCAATCCCATGAAGACACCTCCGAGACCAACTAGAGGAAGGAGGATGCCACGTCAAGCGAGAGGTTGATGCTACCATTTATCGATAGCTAGTGGGTTCATTGATGTATCTTGTGAACACATGACCATATATGTGTTGTGCGATCAACTAGTTGAGCCAAGCTATGGATAGGTCAACTAAATTATATTGGAAGATATCTAAGCATGTTTTATGGTACCTCAAAGGCACTACACGGCTTGGACTATGGTACAAACAAATGAGGGAGTGAAGATGTGTGGATTCATAGATGCATATTAGGCGGGGATTCCATCATTTGAAAGAGTACATCAAGTGGAATTTTCATTGTTGGATCCACAAAAATTTCCTAGAACATCGAAGCGGTATGTGGGCGGCAATTTAGCGAGAGGTTGAATACATAGCTACAAGTCAAGAAGGTTGAAGGACGATACGGAGGAGAAATATACTTGTGGGACTTTTGGTTAGATGATAGATCCAATGTGATATATTATGATAAATCATAGTTTCATTAGACCACATTTATAAGAATATGTTATTTCATGATCGATCTAAGAATATAAATATTTGATATCATCATTTACGGAATTTGTGCAAAGGAGGATAGTGTTGCTACAATACACTGCGAAAAGGAACCATATGCTAACATCTTGACAAGGCTTTATCAGAGGAAGTTTCATTTCCACAAGTGCGGGATAGGGATGGTTAATAATCCCTTTATTGTTGAAGAAGAGGAAGAGTGTTGAAAAATGCAACAGAAATTCTCAATTTGATTTTAACATGATTAATTAGAGAAAATTTGAATTCCCACATTGAGACAACTTCGGATGCATTTTAAATGATATCATGGTTTTGGTCACTTAGTTAGCTCGGTAAATTCGAGTTAGATGAGTTAGAGTTCGGTTAAGCAGAAGTGTGATTTCTTATTTGTAGTAACAAAGGTCGGTTATTTCAAGTTGTTTTTATTTACATAAGCTATAATTGTTGGACGAAAAAGAGGGAAAATTGTTTGTGCGGTGGGACTTAAATCAAACTCAATGATCACCTAATTGGCCAGTCAATCAACCCAAAATACTGGTGCATGCATAGAATTCAAGTTCCCTAGGCGTGGTGGATATTCCAAGGCAATGTAACATCGATTTGTAGACTATTCTTGAGTGTACATATGTTGCATGTAGTTAAATGATAAACCTTAGGAATTGCACAATCATTTTGGAGGAATTTCCTAGAACCTAATTTCCCAATGAATTGTGCAAGTAAATGAGCTAAAGCACATTAATAAGTGACTAATTATAGGTCAAATATTCTTAATGAGTAGAGTGATCCGAGTGGAACTAGACACCCTCGGTAGACCAAGACGGCTCATAAATGGTCAAAATTCAAATTGGTCATAATACTTTCAAACCATGACAAGATTTTAGTGCTCGTCGCATTGATTCCAATGGTGTAATGTCACTCAAATGCGAGTACGTATGAGAAGGGTATTGTAGTTTGAAGTTTATTTCCAAATAGAAAAAAAACACGTCAAAGTCAACATTCGCACATGGCAAGCCGTATGGATAACATGTGGTAGGCCTAGTGGGACCCACAAATCTAATGTGGCAACTCGGTCAACAACACGGGTGGACCCACAAAAAGGTGATGTGGCAGCACCACAAGTCCACACATGACAAGTAGGTGGTAGAGGTGGCATATGATGTCGACCAATGAAGGGATTGCCACATGGCCCAACCACATGGTGCCAAATAGAACCTCAAATTAGACCCAAGTGGCCTTGGATGGTGCAACCTCTATTTTTTGTCTTATTCTCATGTTTTTAGGAGTTTTAGAATATGGACATACGAATTCTATATATTATATAGTTTGAAAAAACTATATTATATAGTTTGAAAAACTATATTATATAGTTTTGAAAAAACTATATTAAAAATAAAGTGGGCTTTTAAAACAATATTGGGAGTCAATGGGATTTGAACCAAAACCTTCCAACAACAACTATCTTAATATGATTATGTCAACCAATGTGCCAAACTAACACTTTTTCTTATTTACCCTCACACTTTGTTATAAAATGTCATTCAAATGGTTCAAGGAAACCATGGAGAATGATGGAGAATACATGAGAGATGAGGCACAAGGAGGCCAATGGAGGCCGTGAGCAGAAACGGAGGAAGACGTGGAGCGAACGGCGCGTTCTTCAACAAATAATTTTTTTTTATTTTATTGCGGGTGCGGAACCATGAGCGGCGGAAGGAGTGGAACCTTGCGGAGGAATCTTGAGGGGCATCAAAAAGATTCCTTGAGGTCATGAACTTTCTAGAGTCAAAATTTGACAAATTTTATATCGATTTACACCTCTGCCATAGGAGTCAGCGCCGTGTCCATTTCAGTAGTAGAGCTTCCCATTTTTCAAAAATTTTCCATATTGGAGTGACGAGTGTTACATTTCCAAGTGTGGACGATCGATTTTCTTCCTTTCGACACCACGAATTCGATGGTGCAGCCAAATTCGATGAAATTTGAGCATCCACTCCTTCGGCCAACTTCATAGGTTGAGGTATATGCGTATTGATATCATGTGCCTATTTTAACTTGTTGTTGTGAGATGTAATATGTTTTTTTAGATCCTTGCTTGGTGTATGTTGCGGGATCTATGTTTTTGCTTCATGTGAGATGTATTCGCCATGGATTTTTATGATCCCTATGTAACCTTGTTAAAGGGATCCTCATCATCACCTTATGTATGAGATTATATCATGTTGATAGGAGGTCTATTATGAGTGAGAGTTCATGTAGCAGAATGTCTACCCGTGGAGAGATAAGCCACTCATGTTGAGGGCATATATCCTTGTATGACGAGAAAACATAGTCCATGTAAATCATCACCATTTCTAGCACCATATGAAGCGACCTACCCCATTTTGACAGGGCCTAGAGACGTAGCCCACACTAGGTGAAATTGATTATCAACTTCTCATGTTCTTATGTTGCTAATTTTTGTCTTGTTTCCTCTTGATAAAAATTGCATGTTCTTTTAATGCTATTTTTAGTACAATTCTAACCACATCACAAAGTAAAATATCATGGTTAGATTCGGTAGTTAACGGACCTGAATCAAGATGGTATTAGGTGGTCTTCTTGCTGATGCGAATTGTGAGCAAGAATGATTGAACATGCGGCAATGGTGGATGACAAATACATGTAAGAGTTCATGCGAGGATGTCCAAAATGGTGGACATAATGTATGATGCTTATGAGAAGAGGACATAAGAATAGGAGAAAGAAATATCGGAGAATGATGCTTCATCCACATCTTCCTTTATGCATCTTCTGCGGCACCTTCATCATCTTCTCATCATTCAAATGAAGAGATCAACGAGATTCTTTGAGAAGATAATTCTAAATTAAGAGAGCTACTATGAGAAGAGAAATAAGAGAAAGGAGATTACGGCTTCAATTGTAGGTCGCGAAAAGAGGCCTTGGAGAAGTTGAAGTGCAACGAAGGCTTAAAGAGGCCATCGTCACGTGTACGAATCAGCGGTTAAAGGGTAAAAATTTTGATTTCTCCTTTAAGTTTCATCTTCATGTGCTATTATTTCTATTGGAAACATGGAGATACCCATTACAAACTGGCATGAGACTCCTTACCAAAATGGGGTACAAAGGAGGAGTTCTTGGTGCGAATGGCCAGGCATAACTCAACCATTGGAATTTGTACAAAGACCTCAATTCACAAGTTTGGGATACACTAAAGGATAGTGCTCAAAGGTGTTAGAAGCTTCCAATACATGGATGACTCCATTGGGGAAAAATTATGAACATGACATCATTGGGCTAATGAGCACATTAGCCGAAAGAGATGAGGAACTCTCTCATCACCATGATCACGCAGAGACAACCAAGAAAGGTATAAAAGTCTCAATATTCTAGTGTTCATTTTTATTACGATAATTTCAATAACAATGAACATAGATCATGGCATCGGAAAACATGTATTTTTTGTGGATTACATAACCATGTATTTGTTGAGTGTTGGAAGAGAATGGAAGCACGAAATAGGATGAGGTGTAGGCCTTCTCCACACCGGGGAAAGAAGAAGGTAAAGCGGGTTTGGAGGAAGAAGACCCATTTCAATCGTTATGATGGAGTGTCCATCAAGAGCCATGTGTTGGAGGCTCCATACGAAACCTTATCTCAAGGAAAAGTGTCCTTAAGCAAGCAGGTTGTTCGACAAGAAAATCCACCACGGAAGATAACCCATTCACTTTTATTAAGTGAGAGATGGTTTTCTAGATTTGTTAGCTTGTTTTGGCCTTACTTTGTAAATCATGTGTTGAAATTTAAAAATTAAAATCAATGATGTATTTTCTATCACTTGTTAAGTGGTGCCCGTTTTAGCCTTGTATCTTGGGTATTGATTTCCATTTTGATGTAAACTTGACCACGAGTGTGTGTTATAAAATCATGGCAAGTATGGGATTCTTGGGTTATAGTTGGTCATGTAATTAAGCGGGTAATTTGTAAATGTTATATTCTGGTTTTCGAGAGGATGAAAGTGTCGTCTCATCGCTTATGGATCCGAAGAAAAAACGTAAAAAGGAGAATGAAGGGTGATGTTTCGAGAGAATTTTGGTGCGGACAAGGTATAAAGTAGTTGCCAGTTGTTTTCATGATTTTGGTGCACCAAAAGCCCCTTATTGGGGAGGATTGATCCAAGTGGCTCGAGACACCCTCAAGAGACCAAGAGGGCTCATAAATGGTCAAAATTCAAAGTGGTCGGGAGAATGCTTCAAACTGGGAAAAGATTGAATTTCTTAGCACGATTCCAATGGTGCGAACGACACTCAAATCACAGTATGTGTGAAGGTTATTGCGGTTTGAAGTTTGTACCAAACAACAAAAAAACAAACCAACATTATACCACATGGAATGCTATATGGATTACATGTGGTGAGCTAGATGGGACCCATAAAGCTAATGTGGCGGCCAGGTCAACAAAACGGTGGACCCAAAAAAGGTGATGTGGCGGCACCACAAGTCGACACATGGCAAGTAGGTGGTAGATGTGGCATATGATGTGGACCAATGAGGATTGCCCACATGGTGCCAAATGGCACCTCAAATTAGGACCAAGTGACCTTGGATGGTGCAACCTACATTTTTGTCTTCTTTGTCATGTTTTTGGGAGTCGTTACAATATGTACATACGAATTCCATATATTATATAGTTTGAAAAAACTATATTAAAACTAAAGTGGGCTTTAAAACAATATTGGGAGTCAATGGGATTTGAACCCAGGCCACTCCCAACAATAAGTATCTTGATATGATTATACCAACCAATGTTCCAACCTCACACTTTGGCATATTCACCCTCACACTTTGTTATAAAATTCCCGCCGAATGGCTCAAGAAAACCATGGAGAATGATGGAGAATACATGAGAGATGAGCACGGTAGAATACTAATGGAGTTGTGAGAAAAGTGGAGCGGAGACGTGGAGGCAGGCCAAGGCGCATTCTTCAACGGAATAATATTTTTATTTATTTGTGTAGGTGTGGAACCATGAGCAGCAGAGGGTGGAACCTTGCCTGGAATCTTGAGGGGCATCAAAAATAGTCCTTAAGGTCCCAAACTTTCTAGAGTTATAATTTGACAAATTTTATGTCGTTTTTACACCTCTCGATGACGGGAATCCCAATGGCGATGTCCATTTCAACGGTATAACTTCCCATTTCCATACTAGGTGACAATGTTAGATTCCCAAGTGTGGACGGAGTCAATTTTAATGCCTCTCAACACCACGAATTCGATGGTGTGGTCAGCCAGTGAGCATCCACTTCTTGACTAACTTCGAGGGGTTGAGGTATATGTAGTATTGATATCATCTGCCTATTTTATCATTTTACGCTGAGATGTAATATGTATTTTTTAGTCCTACTTGATATGTTGTGTGGATATGTTTCTAGTCGTCGACTTAGAGGATATTATTCACCATAGATTGTTATGATCCCTATGTAACCTTGTTGAAGGGATACTCATTGTCACCTTGTGTGACATTATGTCATGTTGATATGAGGCCTATTGTGTGTGAGGTACCATGTAGTGGAACGTCTCTTGGAGATACAATCCACTCATGTTGAGGGCATATGTCATTGTTTGACATAAAACATAGTCCATGTACGTCATCACCATTTCCGGCCACTATGTAGGCGACCCACCCATTTTGACAGAAGGCCTCGGAGACATAGCCCAAAGTTTGGGTGAACTCTATTATCAACGTCTCATGTTCTTATGTTGTTGATTGTTGTCTTGTTCCTCTTGCTTAAAAGGCATTGATATGTGTAATTATAATGATATTTTCGGTGAAATTCTAACCACATCAGAGACTTAAAATATCATGGGTAAATATGGTAGGCAGCGGACCGAATAATAGAGAGATAGGTTATTCACTTGTAGATTGAGCTCATATTGAGACAAAAATTGTAATACATATTCATCATATTAATGCAAACGGGAAAATGTGTTTTTACTTGATTTTCTTTCCTTAGGAAAGGATAATTTGTGCATGTGTGTTATTTCTCATTTGCATTTTTGTGATTGATGTTTTAAATTGTGAATTTAATTTCATAGACTAGTAGATTAAGTTGTGTATTGTGGTCTTTGTAAAATTTCATGAGAATTTGCAATTATACATCAGAATTTATACAAGATATATGGCGAAAATGTTCCAAATGGAATAATTTAAACTGTCTCAACCCCCATGAGCTTGGATGCAAGCTATGTTCGGATGATGAATCAAGCTTGATGTTGATTGGAATATTTATAGATCTATGATAGAAATCTTGCTATACCTAACATCTTCTAGACTAGATATAATGTTGGCGGCCATATTAGTGGCAAGATATCAAGCGACACCTAAAAAAAGTCATTTATTAGCAACAACGAGGATATTTAGATACTTGAAAGGGACTACATACTATGGAATATCGTACCTAAGAGGTAAGAACCTTACATTGAAAACATACATATGAATCAGTTCAGTGATGGTATATGATGAAAAAAAATACAAGTGGTGGTGAATTCTACTTGGGAGGTCTCTAAGTTACATGAACAAGTAAGAAACATTAATTAGTTTCTACATACGCAACAAAGGAGAATAGATAGTAGTTTTTTCTTTTTTTCACACAAGTGTTGTGGGTAAAATAGACTCTATAAGATATGAAGGTAAATTTCATTGAATCTATATATATTAAGTGCGACAATACAAGTGCAATAATCATTTCGAAAAATATCGTGCTTCAATCAAAAGCTAAGCATATCCCTATAATGTATCACTTCCTCGGAGAACAAGTGGCTTGACGAATAGTGAAGATGGGTTACATACCCACAAAAAAAAAATTAGCATATATATTTACAAATCCTTTTACTAAAAACCATTTGAATAAATGAGAAAAAAAATAGAATTCCTACAAATTACTTCTATAAGCCCTGTGACTTCAAAGGAGAACCTAAAACATTATGAGAAAATGAAATTAGTGTGTCCCCTTATTGTTATTATTAATTAATATACTTGCCTTATTGTTATTGATGTACCCATGTAACCCCATATTACTATTTTTGTGCCCCATAGAAGCCAGTATTGTTATTTTTGTGCCCTTACAGCGTGTGTGTTATGCGAGATCTTATTATATTGTAACCCCTTGACTCTTGTATATAGAAATAAGGTTTTTTCATTTGAATGATCGAATAATTATTCAATTATGTAATGTAAAGTAAGCAGTTTCCCCCTTGAGATGGATAGTTTTTCGAGATTTGTTGATCTATATTTTCTTATATTTTCGAGTTGGTTGCATAACATTTGGTATCGAGCTTCGGATTCTAGGGTTTTTCTTCTTAAATAAGGTCATCTTGGAATTTTTCCACTTTATAAATATTTTTGTACGAATATTCGGAGAAGCTGAAATTGAAACCACATGGATTCTAAGACTTGGTGAAATTAATGCCGTAATTTCAAATCTTGACTCACTATATTTTTAGAGATATGATGCGAGGAAGTTAGGGTTTTTGCGGGCTCCAAAATTTAGTCTCAAACAAGTGAGTGAAGAAAAATTGTCATAACTTTTATTTCGGACATCGAGTTTGAATTCTATAACAGTAGCTGAAATTTCACCCACTATAGTTTTTCCTATATCAATTTTAGAGCCAAATGTTTAAATAGTGACACGTGGCATATACAACATCGGCTCTCTTGAATCTCGTTACATAATTGGGTCATCATGGGAGATTTGGAATCACGTTATCTTGAAGAATCCAAATGAGGTCGACCCATGGCATTGGAAATAATACTTCGAGGGATACTACGGGACCAAGAAAGTTCGGATCTTGGATATACGAAATGACATAGATACAAAGTTTCAATATAAAGCTCCTAAAAGAATTAAAAGGTGCATATTTTTTTATTGTGCATAATGTTTGTTTGAAAAATTAGTTTGAAGTGATTCCAATGGCATATTGAAGCATATACTCTCAACATTGGGTTCTAAAATTCCTAACAAAAAAACAATTCACACCCATTAAGGCCTCAAAAATATCTACTATGACGGATGAAGACAAAAGTGCATGATATATCAAAATTACGGGATCAGAAGTGCAAAAAATTTCGCTCTCCTGAAAGAGCAACCAAAGATGAACTAAGGCGACATGGATGTTTTAAAAGTATACATATATGATAATATGGATGGTTTAAAGAATGGAATTTAATCTAAGATCGATGGTATATAAGCAAAACTTGAAGAGTTTAGAAGAAGGAGGTTCTAAAGTTCCTCAAGAAAATCTTCGAAAGGAAAAAAGGTAGTAGAGGAAACTCATGATGAGAAAAAAAAAATGTTAATCGCAGTTTAATAGACTCTAACATTAGATTCAAGGCCCGCCGTATTCATGATATGAGGAAGTTTGATGGCAAGTATCATGTAACATGGATACTCTAGGATGGAGACAATATTTTTATCTCCATAATGTGCAAAACACACAAAAGGTACACATTGCAACTTTATATTTAGAACCCAATAAATTGTATAGTATCAATGGCTTTCCTCATGAAAAAAAGATATTCACTTGGTCAATTTTTATGAAGGAAATGAAGTAGCACATTATGAGGATACAAAGAGAAACACCTTCTTTAGCCAATTGATAAATCTCAAACAAAGGGTTCAATGGTGGAGCACATTGAGGACTTCCAAGCGAATATAAGGGTAAATGATACTCCGGAGGAGCATAGGATTGATGTCTTAATAGGGTTTTAGTATCTAAACATGATTCACCTTTGGGAAGCCTAATTCATTGGAGAAGGCATTCAAGTTGGCAAGAAAAGCTGAAAGAAAAGATTATGGCAACAAAGAATCCTACCACTCCTGTTATAAAGATGGAATTGTTGCTACTCCTAGCCTTACACAACCTAAAGGTTTTGACACCACAATAGTTGGATGAAGAAGAGAAAAATGGCATTTTATAGTTGTGATGGAAAATACATAGGAACCATAAGTGTGTTTAGAAGAATTCATTTTACATAGATCGTGAAGAGGAGGAAGAAAAGGAACAAGAAACTCCAAAAAGAAGAGGATATACAAGAGGAAATAACCCTATAGAAAGAAAGAAATGAATCTAACCATATATTGTAATGAATTGGCGGGAATTACCACTCCTCAAACTCTCAAGATGTATGAAGGACATATCATGAAGAAAAAGGTAATAGTGTTAATTTATCCAAGTAGTACCCATAATTTTATTCATCGCAAGATAGCGAGGAATTGAATTGCTTCTTATATCTAGCACCCAGTTTAGCCACGATAGTTTGCAAATGGAGGAACTACAAATTTCTCTCGAAAGTGCCATAATATCAATCTAAACATGGGGGAATATGTATTTAATATCCAATGATTTCATTCCAATGGGTGGTGTGATCTATTTACATACTGATCTAGTGGTTACAATCTTTAGGTATGATAGATTTTAATTTTCAAGAAACTTTCTTGAATTTTTGGAAGAAGAATTTGATTTAAGTGCTTGAAAACCTATGAATATATTTAAATTTAATGGCATGAAAATTCTTCTAAGAAATAAAAAACATGGCATAATTAAAAAATTAAAACACTAAGAGGAGTTTCAAATATAAAATCATCTATTTATCCAGATCTCCATCTTGGACAATCATTTGAAATTTCCCAAAGGCCTCCACACCTATTGTGATGTTACATATTTATTCATTTGATTCACAGTATTATCCAAATAACCAAGCCTTCCGGATATCTTATACCCAAAGAGTGAAATTGAGCATGTGGTTGTAAAATTCTGAGGTGTGATGTAATTCAACCTAATTAAGCTTATTTCTCTTCTCCAACAGTATTAGTGCACAAGAATGGATGTGTCTCATCGGATTATAGGGAGCTAAAAAAACTCACTGTCACAATATAAATTGTGTTGTTCCTATTATTGATGAATTATTGTATGAATTACATGGAGCAATTTACTTCACCAAGTTGGATCTTTGCTTAGGATATCTCGTAAATTAGAATGAAGGCTAAAGACATTAGAAAAAAAAATTTAGAACTCATGAGGGTTCATTATGAATTTTTTGGTCATTGTTTTAAAAATACCTACCAATGCATACACATTTCAAGGTTTGATGAATTCCATTTTCAGACATTGCTTCTTCTAAAACTCATGCTAGTATTGTTTGATGATATACTAATCTACAACAAGTCTTGGAAGAGATCATGTTCAACATGTTGATGAGGTGCTCAAACTATTAGAAGGAGAAACAATTATATGAAAAACATCCAAATGTTTCTTTGGAGTACAAGAGGTGGAATATACGGACCATGTTGTATCTCATGATCTAGTTAAGGTAGACTATAAAATTGAAGCTATTAAGGAATGTAAAATCCCCCACAACCATAAATAATTTAAGTTTTAACCAGGCTAATAGGAGGGTATTATCACAAGTTTTTAAGAATTGTATGGGATAATAGCAACACCTCTATCAACATTACTAAATAAATATGCATTTTATTAGACCCCGAAGCAACCCAAGGCCATTGAACATCTTAAAACAGTAACGCATGCACCGATCTTAGCTACGGTAGACTTCACAAAAACCTTTGTTGTGGAATGTGATACCTCGGGAAATGGAATTAGTGTCATTTAAATACAAGGAAGAGAATTACATTTCTTTCCAAATTAGTCCAATAAAAGGGAAGTATTTATGAGGATTGTTTATGAGAAGGAAATGTTGGCAATACGACATGCACTAAAACGTGGAAACCTTACCTAATGCGAAGACACTTCAAGGTAAACAGATCATGATAGTCTTAAATACTTTTTGGAACAAAGATTATCTTTATAAAGAGCGGGAAACAAAAAATGAATTTCGCAAATATGTTAGCTTATTACTTTAAAATAGTATACAAAAGGGAAGAGAAAAATGTTATTGCAAGCACTCTCAAGAAAGGATGAGGATATGGAATCATTTCTTTGTTCCATTTCTATTATCCAGCAGTTAGATAACGGAAGCAAGGGATGAATTGAAGGAATGATGAAGAAGTGTGGACACTAATTCAAAAGTTGTTGCAAGATCCCAATACATCTAATACATTTCTTTGGAAAAATGATCAGTTATGGTACAAATAATGCTTATATATTTGTAGGAATTCAAATCAAACAAATGCCGCAGGAGTGAACACCTCTCCATAGGAGGGGTGTTGTACTATTAAAAATACCCTTTATTTTAGAATAGTTTCCTTAGAAAATATTGAGAGACCCTTTTAAAAATTTTAGAATAGAACAAATAAGACCCTTAAGTGATTGATTAAAAAATACAAATAGGTGTTATAAAAGCTAAAGCCTTTTTATTATTTTATTGTCTAAAGGAACTTAGGTGTAAAATTAAAAGAAACGTAAATTTAAATCATGCAAAATTGTGAAGACAACATATATCTTGTCTTAAGCCACTCCAAATGAATTTGCGATGTTATTATCGATAAAAAGCTTTAATAAAGGAAAAGGGCTTTCGACCAAATCTTCTGTTTCAAAGAATAAATAGGGTTCGCCTTTTCACGTCATAATCGCAAATCAAAAATCGCATTTCATCTCACCATCATTCCATTTTTCCCTCGTTTTCATTTCCCAGATGCGATACATACATCACATTACTGCCCTACAACCATTTCCTTCCTGTCAGTTTCACCCAAGATTCGATTGTGATATCGCATCAAAAAAATTTCATTTTTTTCCCCCACTAATATTTTGAAGTTTTAAAAAAACATTAATATTTTAACTCAAAGAGTTTTATAACGAGGAATTAATCACGGTCGGAAAACCATATGTGCTTGGTGCTTTAAAACATTGGCACACAAATGAATATGTGATGCGAAGATATCTTATTTAAACACCTAAATGTCTATTCGAGCACATCTTTCCCATTAATTCAGCAAAATTAGTTTAATAGCTCAAACCTCCAAATGCGATTTAATTTGCAAAAGAATTAATTTTTAGATTACTGCGTACCAAGTAGTTTACACAGCACTGCATCATTTCAATTGTTGACCCATTGCTCTCATGTGTATGCAGATTTAGATTTACCCTCATTGTTCTTCTTATTTTGCGGGCAAGTCAAAAAAATAGAGGTTCACGAAAATGTCTAAGGCTACAAATAATTCCACGAAACCCATGTCTCCCCCTAATCACATGTACCTCTACTAATGAAGTAATAGAAATTTTGCCCCTATTCACGGATCTGCATGTGCATAGCAATGGATCTACTTCTTGGGAAGAAATGTAGGTTGTTTGAAGACGAAAAACCCCGTAGGGTTGATAGAAAAGCTACGTAGATGCTTATGATACCTCAAAAGATACTATTTTCTATGTGGCAACTCTTTTACGCACAAAATTGCTACTGAATTCTACCATATACGAATGTAGTGAAATGGATATTGACAACCTCATGACTGGAGATAGAGCCTTCCTAACAATAAGAGGCACAATTATAATGTCGTTCAAAGAAAAATGTTGCCAGAAAATGTACCACATTCCAGAGACCCCCGGTATGATAAATATATCCTAGCGCAATTCACAAAGGAGAATAAGATGCGGTAGGATCCCATAAAGCAATGGAGGAGTAACCTAGAAAACATAAGCATGATGATAAGGGTATGTATTCCACCCTTCTCTTGTTGGTCCCTCTTTGTTATTTCCTACTATGATGTCTAGACTTTTTTAGCCAACCCAATACTAGTAAGTTCTTCGTTGAATGGGTTCCCCTTATGGATGTACGTCTGAGACTCTACATCATGGATTGGGGAACCATTTTGTCGAATATTTCTACCCATATTTTTTAGTATAGGAAAAATCATTTTTGTTTCATCTAAGATCCTTCCCCATTCTATATGAGTGCCTAAATTATGGATGCGATGTGTTTCATCAGATTTTCCAGCCATCGGATGGGGAAATGGACTATCCAAGACCCACTCCCATTCATTTTATTCTTATTTCTATGGGAATCTAAATATGAAGCAGAGTTTCTACAACATTTTTCCATGAGTGTGCTCCTTGTTTTAATACGCTCGGTTTGATGAAAAGGCCCCTAAATTGTCCAAATAAGCTCAAACGGACTTCACATCCATTGGAAAATGGTTTGGGTGAGAGTTAATTCACTTATGTCATAGTTTTTGGAAGCTTAGCAAAACTACATGTCCTACCATTATATGTCTAGACAAACTTCTCACAAGAAATTTCTTATCTGATAGTGGAGTCTGTGGATTTACCAAAGTTTTGAAAGAATCAAAGAAAGCTTGCTGGCTTCCTTTCTGTTCCCTATGGTTTCAACTTGCATTATACAATTTCAAACATGTCGGGTTAGAAATTAATCAAATCCAATGTTTCTGTTCATTGCAATTTCTAAGAGGAAAAATGATGGACCAAGTTGCATTCAATTTCACAACTCAAGTGAAAATCGAGGTCATTTTCCATGAAAATGATGATTTTGATTATTTTTTGAGTCGGTTGATATGACAACAATTGAGAAATTGGTAGCATCACACCTTAATCCTCAGCAACTAGCAAAGTTAAAGCAATGCGGAATAGAAGGTTCGAAGGTATTCCTCTCTTAATATTTGGAGGTATCCCAACCTATCTCGCGAAAGAACAACAAATAGAAGAGAAAAAGAAACAAAGAAAGAACGGGGAAAAGAAACATTCCCCTAAGGATACTAAAGTCCTTAAAGTGGAAAAAAATGGTTGACCTGCTCACAACTCAAACTAAAGATCCATTGTTTTCAAGTGACTTAGATGAAGTGGAAAGACTTTGATAAACAACAAGGGAACCCGAAGTGGTGATCAGTAAAATTTGATCATCAGAAAAGTTGAAACAACTCATGGTAAAAGTCATAACTTTGTTCTTGTTGGGTCAACTAAAAAATATATTAGTACGAGAAGAAGTAGAATTTATCTACAGCTACTTAACATCGAAATTGTATTTGAAAATCGAGTATAGGCTTTGTGCCATTTTTATAGCCCGAGGCATAAGGTTGTCATGAGAAAAGAGGTAAGAGGATAAAGTACTAACGATCACATGTTCTCATTCTTGGGGATGCCTATGGAAACGGTTTTGGAAGACCCATAATGAGATCCATCTCGAGCTCTAACATGGTTAACTCGGTTTGCGGTGCTTATGCATCTGCCACCCGTGTCAGCACGACGAAGTTCGACGGATGGTCAAAGAGAAGGATGAAAGAATCCTTCAATTAAAATAAAATTACTCAGAGAAACAAATAATCAATCAAAAATTACAAGCACAAGTATCACAGCTCAACAAGCTTGAATCAATGAAAATTCAAAGCTACAACACTAATCGATGTTGGTGCTAAGAGATGCTCGGATACACCAATTGAAATTCATTGTTGAATAGTTGAAGAAAATCTAAAGTGGATGAATTTAAAAAGGAAGCTTTAGAATTAAATACTTTGTTGGGCCAACAGTTTTTTTACGTAAAAAACTATCTAGCATAATTGAGCTATGTGAAAAAATTGATTCTCTAATGAATCGAGTAGCTGTGAAGAATCATCTTTGATGAAATTGATGATAAAGTATCCCATTACATCACAGAAAAGATACTATTCAAGGCCAAAAGGCCAATATTCCCAAGATTAAATATTATAAAAGAAAAAAGAAATATTGTTCAGCAATTCCAGGACACTGCAGTTAAAGCAAGATGAAAGGAAATTTGCGGGCTAGGGATGTTGCCAACAACATTGGAAATAGTCGGCCAAAACCTCATTGTTGCTAATACGATTGATAAATTCCCACCGGTTCTCTACTGTTGTAAAATATTTTGTAGGACGGTGGCATTATATTTCTAAGATGAAGGAAGAAAGCATCAAAAAATTGGATAAAATTTGAGTTAGGGCAATGTTGAAGGCACTTGGTCAAGCCACATAGACAATGGCTAATATTGTGCTATCTAAACGGCACTTCCTCTTATTCTGCCTCGACTATTAGATGTGGTATACATAGGATAGTTTGTGTACGGAGGCAAGGCCAACCTCACAAGTTTCAACCTATGATTGACATCCTTCAACTCAAAGAATGAATGGAAAAAGAAACTGACAATACAATCACGAAGTGAGTCATCCCATCAAAATTACTTTATGTTTTATTTCACTTAATTCAGAGTTGTTTAAACCTCCTCAACTCTTTATGTATTTGATATTTTTTTTGTACTTTTATTTTACTATATAAACCATTTCATGTCTTTAAAGAAAAGGGTCTGAAATTTTGAAAAAGAAGACTTTACAAAAGTTTCCTTTTCTATTAAAGTTTTCTTAATAGAAAAGGTTGTACCAAAAGTACATTTTTCAAATGAGAAAAGTTAGCATATATATGGTATTTTTATCTTTATGTTGATGTTCTTTTTCAAATGAGAAATAGTTAAATTTCTTTATGATGTTTTATTATATGTATCTTTTTAACACAATCAACATTAATTACTTACGAACATGTTCGATTGCCATTTTTATTCATATACAATACATGTAATAATAGATATATCTTGTGAATCAATTTGATTAACTATTTAATCAGAGATAAATTATCTTAATTTTTTATATTTCTCTAATTGTTTGATAATTCTTCATTTTCATTTACTAAAATATCATCTTTTTAATTCACATATAATAGAAATATAATTCGTCTAGGGATGGGAATGGTATATACATATTTTCTTTAAACTTGTTGTCACCCCTCATTCACCAAGTCACGGTTGTTATAGGTCAATTTGGGCACCACTCCCAATGACACAGTTAGCTCAGACATCATCCCCAATACCGATGAATAGGGTCTCTTGTTCCCTATCATTTTCAGTTGCTACATGCCCTAAGACAAAGAACAAGGAAAAATCATACTTGACTTCCATCGGCACGTTTCCAAGATTTGAAGTTTATAATATATCACAATGCGTGAGATCCCTGCTTGTGATCTCTCAAGGCCTAAGTGCATTTCATATGTAGGTGCCTCCATTCAAAGGTGCTCTACAAATCACTTTCGAACACTCAGGGGACGTGTTGGTCAAATTGGAGAAAATTCTCATTGTTCTAGAATTTCCTTGGCCAATGCCTTCTAAAAGAGTTCACATGTGTCTAAATTTGAATCCATGTCTCCATTTTATACACTGAGGTAGAGCATGTCTTGCCTATTATTACAAATTCATTGATTTTAAAACTACCTTCGGATCCTCACATAAATTGAGCACAAATCCTAGTGCTTGAAGAATAATTTGAGTAGAGAAATGATGGTGGAATTTCAATTGAGGAGTTGATTTGTGTAACGTGTTGTTAGAGATATGTGCATTGTGATGGGGTTGGGATGTTGCTATTTGGAGATGAAAATGACTTCCTAATCAATCACTAGGTTGTAACCTCCCCTTCTATCCATTAATAAATATTGTTGCTTACTTTCCCACATATATGGCGGAATAAACTTATATATTTCATATTATGAATTATTATCGATGTATATGGTTCATGTTTTATTGATTTAACTAAATAAATTGAATAGGTATCTTTATTATTGCTATCTTTTGTTGTTTTAGTGTTCATCTTTGCAAGAAATATTTTCGACGATCTAGCTTGGATTTGAAGCTATAGCAAGAGTGACGAAGGATAATAGGAAAGCGCTTGAACAGTAAGTTCTTTTATATGTTGTGTGTCTATTTTCGTGTTAGGAAAAGTATTTGCTAAGTCTTTATCTTGTTCTAGATGAGCACTACATCTAGGGAAGAATGTTTATCCTTAATTCATAATTATGCATAACAACGGAGTCAATTAAAATACCAACCATCCATTCAAGTATTTCATTGGGAAGTTGGTCCCATAAATCCAATCGGAGGCCACTATCTCAAATAGATAAGGGATGGTTTTTAAGTCCACGGACGGTGGTTGTATCCTACGTCTGTTGTTGCGGCGAATTTTAGAAACTCATGAGAGGGAACTCTGGGTTTTTTTGAAAACTTACCACGAGGTCAAGAAGGAATTGTTTTTGGATGGTTTTAAATCTTATATTCAAAGGTTTATGGCAGAATTTTTTGTTTGCCAACAAAATAAACTTGAGACAATTAACTTGCCCTAGTTTGTTACAACCTTTATCCATTCCAAGTCAATGTTGGGAGGAGGTTTCAATCGATTTTATCACGAGGTTTACCCAATTCGGAAGGAAAAATAAATATGGTGATTATTGATAGACTCACCGTGTATGCACACTTGTGTGCATTATCTCATCCATTTAAATCCAACTTGATTGCTACTTCATTTATGAAAACAATTCAAAAGCTACATGAAACCAAATGACTACGTAAATGATAGAGATCCCCCTTTTTACGAGAAATTTTTAGATAAATTATTTTCTTGTACGGGAGTATCAATTGTCTCACTAGCTCATCTTATCATCCTCAATCGATGGTAAAACTAAGATATTGAATAAATTTTTGGGAGGATAACACTTCCTTCCATATTGTAGCAAAAATGACCCCATTTATGGCACTTTATGGATATCATCCACCTTCCATCAAATCATCTTTAAGAGAAACTTCTAAGATTCAAGTAGTGGAAAAATACATCAAGAATCAACAAGTTCTCTAACTCTTAAAGGATAACCTTAATTTGGTGCGGAATCGAATGAAACAATAGGAAGATCATCATCATAGTGAAAGAAGTTTTGATGTAGGCGTTAGTTATTTTACGGCTACAACCATACAAACAAATGTCTCTCAAGAAAACTAAGAATGATAATAAATTATCACCAAATTAATATGGTCCTTACAAGGTGTTACAAAATATTGGTACTATGGAATGCAAATTGGAGCTTCACTGCATCTTCCCGAATGCACCTATTTTTCCATGTTTCATGCTTAAAGAATTTTATAGGTGACAAGCTCACGAGTTCAAAGAAATATTGCCAAAACTTGACGAGGAAAAGAAAAATCATGTGTGGAACTGAAGCGGTCATGGAAAAAAGAAATGAGAACCGATTCACAAAATCAATCAATTTCATAGAATCTCAAGTGGAAGAACTTCTGGGGCGAAGATTCGACATGGGAGAAAGATGAGAATTTTATACGAAGCGATAAAAACTACTAAAGTGTTGAGGAAAACACTCGTACGAAGGAAGTGGCATGTTTTTTTTTTCTAAGTAAAACTATTATATTAATAGATAAAAAATATTCTGACAAGCCGAGCCTAAACATTGCACCGTGCGGTGGCATTTGAACATAAAATCCCTAGAACCTTTGCCACGAAGTAGAAACTAGTGCCATGAAAATTCACAAAAAAATCCCTCGCGGGGAAACATAAACATCGGTTTTTGGATCCCATAGCTGATAAAGAAGGATTGTAAGGTAGGCGGGAATAACAATATAACAAGGCGATAACAAAAACATTGAGACAGGACAAGAGCGGTGAGACCCGAAGAGAGGGCGAGGCAGGCACAAAAAGCGATAGGAGTGGGTGGAACTGCTCATCGGGATCTTCTTGGATGACCCTGCTGATTCATCGGGGTTTCCATCTTGCATCATAAGAGGGTCCTCAACTGAATGGATAACTTTCCCCGGTCGAAGGAGGAACCATCCCTCCACTAATGAGATCAGAGTGTTAAAAACTTGGGCACATGAGACCACCATCGATGCACTCGCTCGCTTGACCACCGACGTACGGCATCACGCTCGCTTGAGTCTTGACTATCACATCCCGCTCGCTTGACCTTCGGGCATAGAGATATCCTTCGTCTACCCACAGCAGCGAGAACTTCCCCAATCCTATAAAATTCAAATTAACATTGTGCATCGACCACCGCCTACAAGTCGGAGGATGAGACAAGACCGAAATGGGATCTGATTTTGAGGGTTCTTCCCGGAGAAAGGCAATCGTGATGGAGGCGGTGATAAGAGGACGGTTAAGAGAACTAAGGAAGGAGAAACGCGCTTTGTGAGTACGAGCGGGGAGGAGAGGGAACGAGGGTGCAAGACAACGCCACAAGTGAAGCCCTCGTCCACGAGGGGCACTAGAATGACTATCATGTAAGAAGAAGACGAGATGGTGCTAGGAGTGAGCGAAGGACGCGCAACCAGCCACGTGAGGATCCTGCGGCATCGCATTCGATGCGGAGGCGTGGCATGATGGCAGAACTCTATGGGAATATTAGGAAGAGGAGAAAAAAAAACATGCTCGGAAATTTGAGACAGCAGGTAGGAAGCAATAAGAAGGACGCGTGCATACGATTTCTTGCGAGAGAGGTGAAAGTTTTTGCCGGGGTCAAGGCAATCGATTCAATGCTTCTCAAACCGATTGACGTTTGCTTGAAAGAGATACCGTATGCGGAGAATAGTTCGAGATTGGCATGGGAACATCGCCATATCAGTAGAAATTATCCATAATATCTCCAGTACGAAGAATCCAGTAGAGGACACCGCAATTAATTTACCGGAGGGCCAAATAATATTACAATGTTAACGAATCGTTTCGAAAGTTAGACGGAGAGAGTTGTTACCCGTGCCAGGCATAAATTCCATAACCCCAAACACGGCCAAAATTAAATAACCATCGTCCTCCGGCTCGCGGGGTGGCGGTGGCGCTCAAACTTACTCCACCCCCATCCCATCATCTTGTAACTCTAACTCTCACACCGCATCCGGGGAAGGGGAGAGTGGCATGTTAGGTCCCTATAATACTATTTTATCCATTATTCTTATTATTCTTTGTAGCCCCTTTATTTTTATTGATGTGCCCATGCCGACCCCATATTGATATTGTTGTGTCCCACGAAGCCCACTATTGTTATTGTTATGCCCTTACGTTGTTATTGTTATGTCGACCCTTCTTATATTGTGACCCCTTAGAATCCTATGTATAGAAGGAAGGTTTTTCATTTGAATGATCGAATAGTTGTTCATTTATGTAATGTAAGGGATTTTCCCCCCTCGAAGTGGATAATTTTTAAGTCGATGATCCAATTTTTCTTCTATTTCGTGAGTTTGTTGCATAACGAGAAATTGAGTGCACTATCTAAGGGTGAGACTACAAGAGCATGAAGGAGTAAATAAAAGGAATAAAAAACACATGATCGTGGCTATAATTTGAAGCAATCAAGAAGAAACAGAAAAAATCCCATCATCAAATTGACTAAGTCATATTCCTCATAAGCCGGTAACATTAATCGGAGTTCTTCATTTAGAGGCTCATTCTTTGATTCAAGAATTTTTATGCAAAATTGTACACATATATGTATATTTTGTATATAAGCATGTAAATAAATATTTTCAAATGTACATAGTCCAATTAAATTTTACATATCTAGTCAAACCATGTTGAAATATGATTCTAACTCATTATATATTGGCATCATCAATTTCCACAAAATTATTTAGCTTCAAATGAATTTGAATATGTATATGGAATGCATCAATGTACATTATGATAACTCATGTGTTCAGGTGACATATGATCTGTAAAACAACTAATATCTATTCAAATATATATACATACGAAGCAAATAAAAGGTATATCATGAAGGCCTAGGAGCGATTTTATGTATCATTATGTCTAACTTCTAGAATCCTTCATCATGAAACATCATGATTGAACTCTCAACCATATTATTGTGAGTACGGTAGTAGTCTTAAAGTATCATTTCATGCATATATATCCTATGATAAAAAAAATAATGTTATTGAAGAAATCAATCAAGATGGTTACGCAATCAAAAAGGCACTGCATGAGATTAGGTCTACAACTGCTACAACTTAATGCATCACTAGGATCTCTCTAAATCCTTTTGTGAAATATATATATATGGGCCTCTAAAGAAATTATAAAATAATAGTGGAAATATTAAATAAGATTTTATTACATCATCAAATGTTAGGGGAAAAAGAAAAAACTACTTTTTCAACTCATATTTTCAACTTATATCCCAAATTTTTACTCACATTTCAAGCGGGAGTACTTGTTGAATGAAAAATTTAATTCCTTGTCCAATGAGTACCCATGTTGCGTACTTTTGATGGATCTGCTACACGAAAAATGAGAAATACATGAAAAAAGTGATTGCAATCACGTGATTTCATGCTATTTCCTATTTCCTCATGTAGCGGGGTCCATCGAAAGGTATACAACATGGGTACTCCTGGATGAAGATTAAGTTTTGCAACCAGTAGTACTCTACTTGCTCAAAATTTGAGTAAAAACTTGTGAATAAGTTGAAAAAGTAGATTTTATTATTTTATTATTTTTAAATCACATTAACCCTTTGCTTAAAAAATGGCGAATCATCCCCCATGGTTGACATCATCATCTTGAATCTTATTGGTTCTTATAAAGTTTATTTTTGTTGTGCATTTTTCTTAGGAGGCCCATTTTAGACCTCAAAATTCCCCTAATGGGAACGCATGGTATGAATGGCAATTGAGGTGATAGCGACATACTAAAAAAGGAAGAGGTAGAAGGTAACACACAAAGAGTCAAAGAAGCGAGATGAAAATGACTTAAATAAAATATCCGTAATTACATTTATTGGTTGATGTTATCTCCTATACTATGTGTTACAATACTCAACAATATATTTCTCATCAATACTTGATATTGATAATAAAGTCATTTCTACGGGTAAGTACAAATCCTATTGACATATAAAAGAATATGACACTTGTATTCTGAAAGAATATATTTGGCAATGAAATTTTTGAATAATGCACATTTAATTATTCCTAACTATCATGCGAGTGTTAATATGAAATTAGGATTATTTGCATATGGACGATATTGGAATAACCCATAAGCAGTTGGTCTCATCCAATTGGAATGTTGGCTTCAATTATAAGACTTATTTGAGTAACTCTATTATTCATTAGACTCATTTTTTTTATGTATTATCATATGGGACTTGGCACCCTTTTTCCAATGTTCACAATACATATATTATAGCAACATTATTCGATTTTATGAGGTAAAAAATACAGTGGCAACCTTATTCACAAGACAATGTTCTAATCATTTTCACAATGTTGTGCACTAAATCGGCGTTAATGTTATTGCATTATTATCCATTGACCAAATTATATTCCTTGATAGAATGGAATTAAATCTCACATCCCTTTATTCTTTTCTAGAGCAACAAATTTTAAATTGGAGAAATATTTACAAATGAAAGATCCTTTAGGGTTTTATGCCTAATTTGGACAATGCTCTTGAACAACTTCCTTTACTCCCGCTTATTGTGAGAGAAAAAATTGAAATTATTTGGTACAAGTGAAAGTGTGAGGGCGGCATTAATGGCATGAAAAATGTTTCCAAGTGCAATATTCTTCGATGATATGTGATATGGTGTTCTAGCATTAATATTTATTACAATGGTCTCTGTGGCATTAATTTAGTATTACAATGGCATGGAGTAGCATTGAATTGAGTGTGTTGAGTTAATATTACAATATCGTTGAGCAACGTTGAATTGAGTGTGTTGAGTTAGTATTACAATGGCATGAAGTATCATTAATATGGTATTACAATGGTACAATGGTTAATTTGGTATTAAAATGGTGAGAATGATTTAATATGGTATTATAGTGGTATTACAAAGTGTTGGTGAACGAAGCATGAATGTGGAGAGGCAACGATTCCCAACCAAGCGTTTCCAAGCCAAATGTAGCACCATCCTCCCACATTTACCCAAGCTAACCGGTCCACCAAGGTAAATGCAGCGAAAGAGTTACTACAATATGATTCAACTCCCCAAGTATAGTTAAGTAGAATCGAAAAACAAATACCAAACTAACCTTCCTCATATGCTAAAGGACCTCAGGGGGCTAACCAAGCTGGTCTAGGTGCTCAACCCACTGATTAACCTACTTTTCTAACTAAACTAAATCCCTAGTCCCACTCATTAAAATCCTTCCATGCAACTGAAACCCTTCGGTCGCATGCACAACATGGACATACATGTGATTGTAGCCTTTTTCGGGCGGTTTTGCTAGTGACCCCCCGGAACCAAGGCCACTTTTTTGTGCATGAGACTCTTCCTACGCATAACCCATTGAAGGTATTAGAAAGGATAAATAACAAGATTACAATTCCTATAAATCAAAACTTGAACATAGACGACATGACAAGGCACAGCAAAAGAAAACATTCCATCAAACACATCATGAACATGCCAATCTATAGGCCATATAAACACATCTAAGCACGGAGACTTCATGCACATATGGACTTCATGCCCATATGTGATCGTCAATAAGGTCTAATGTGATCTCATAGTAGTTGAAATATCATCTATTAGGTCATACATTCATTAAAATTTAATTTCTTGAAAAAAAAAACGTGATGAGGGCCATAACTCAAGTTTGCCATAAACCATAATTATAACCAACATATGACCAAAAAATTAACAATGATAGAAAAAACATCATAACCACATAATAACAAACACTTTACACATAATACACAAGAGTAAAATATCTCTTATTAACATATGTAAAATACAACGAGGTCGGGGACTTCCACGTACCACTCGACCATAGATTAGGTTAGACAAATATTTCTTTTAGCCGGTCACCCTCGTGCCATATTCTAAGCATGAATGTGGGACTCACAACAAAACCCACCGAGGCTTCCTCAAGATTTGCGTGTATTCCGTGAAGGGAATTCCTAGGCCCAAAAAATAAACATACATTATAGTCTTTACACCAATACGCAGGCATATATCTTTAAATGGATTACTAGGCCCTAACGAGCATGTATGACTCCCGGTTACCTCCACCCTAGCCATGATAAATTTTTGTCTCACCCTCTAGTCTTTATCGTGTATCCTACCATTCTCGGTCAAGGATTCCCTGAGCCACATCGAGGGTATACACCTCTAGTATTCTTGTGTATCCCGCAATTACCGGTTGAGGGATTCCTAGGACTACGCGATGGTATTTACATCAAGGGCTTTACCATGTATCCTACAATTATCTTTTAAGGATTCTTTAGAAATTTTGTTTCCTCCTAAGACCACCCACTCGGTTTCAAAACCATCCTACAATCTAGCTCAACCAAATAATAGAAACCCCATCACATAATGGTTATCCAAAAATGGAAAACAAAGAAATTTGAAAACCATTGTCACACATGTCAAAACCCATGCCAATAGAAAAAAACGAACCAAACACACACATGCATGTGTCATGTATGCCAATACTAGCAAGTAAATCATACATGCAACTTTCGATACCTACAAGTAATCGCATTGTAGCAACTTGATCTAATCTTACTGTGCTTGATATGTGCTTTCCTTTTCCTTCTTTGTCTTTCCTTTGCTTTCCTTTCTCCAATGCTAAAGCACTCCAAGAAAACTCTAGATACTCTTCGAAGTATGAGAGAGTGAAGATAATAGAGAGAGAGCTCCCAAAAGCTGAACTAACAAAATATTACCTTGGAAAAAGATATGGTGATCCTCATAAGCCTTTTTATCGGTAAGGGCCCCTAATATCTTCAATTTCCATTATTTTGCTTCATTTCCTCCTCACATGAAATATGTGACCTTTTAATCTTCCTTTTCTCTTATTTTCCATTATTTTCATAAATAAAATGCCAATTAATACCTCTTTCCTTTTAAAATCCTCTTGTCATTGCCTTTGTCAATTTCCTTATCCATAATAAACCAAAATGAACACCCACACTAGGATTTTTTCCCCAACATTCGACGCATGGAATATGTGTCCCATGAACTTAGTATTATTTTTCCTTTATTAACTTTATTACATGTATTTTTAACTTGGGGACTTCTTACCAGCCCCTCCCTTTCAGGAGCATCGTCCCTTGATGTTCAATGACACCTACGATTGGTAAAACATTTGAAAAACAAAAATCTTGCTGAAGTTACCAGTGTCTCGATGCAATGTTTACAATGAACAACCTAATAAAAATCATCCAACATTACGAACATAACCACATGACACCCACTTATTGTAGCTTTATAACACAATTCATGGCGGTGTTTACATACATATACATATAAAAATATACAAGAATTTTTATGCCTCAGCAGAAAATAATGAAGGATAATTATCATTAATCAACCATCTCCCATGTAGCTTCTTAGGGCCCAATTTGTTTCCATTGCCTTTAACCTACTTGATTTCCTGGGTCTAGGAGCATGATCATCTTTCTCTACAAAATACATTGAGATTTCCATTTGGAATTCTCCCCTTCTAGTTCCACCTACAATATAGAATAATTAATATAATATCAACATCCTTTACATGTATTTTAAACGATGAAACATAGGCGCAGCATGGACTTTCACTATCGACATAGGCGGTTCAAGTCTATAGGCCATTGTTCCAATCCTCTCAAGGATATTGAAAGTCACCCAATATTGAGGTGCTAACTTCACACATGACCCAATCCTCAGGCTCTCTTGGGCTTGATGCACAAGTACACATGTTCTCCAAATTAAAACTCCTTAAATTCCCTATCTAATATGCATATATTTTATTTACATCATGTGTTTCCTTTATATTCTTCTTGATAACTTTGCATTTCTTGTTCCATCTCTGTAACATATCCGGTCCAATCAACACCATTTTCAGCATGTATCACACCAACTAATAGGATTATTGAAACTTCATCATAGAGTTCCTCAAACACACTCATCGTCGGTGACTCTTGATACCCTTGTTTTAAGAAAACTCCAACCATAGGTAGATACTCTTCCCATCAATCCATCAATCGCAAATGATAGTACGTGTTGAAGGATCATGTACCCGAACCTACAAATAAATCTCTCCAAAACCTAGAAGTGAACTTAGCATCTCTATCTAACACAATATTCTTCAGCAAACCATGCAACCTCACTGCATCTCTAATGAAGACTTGTGCCACATCACTAGTTGAATATGTATACTTCACTAGAATGAAGTGTGTTTCCTTTATCAACTTTTCAACCATCACCATGATAGAATCATGTTGTCACAGATGTCCTCAACAACCACTGTAATGAAATCCATATAAATTACCTCCCATTTCCACTCTAGAATCAGAATATCTGTACCAAACCACTTGAATCCTTACCTTTTGTACTTTACTTGTTTATTATACAAACATATAGCCACAAAATTTGTCACTTCCTTAATAAGATTCGGCCAATCGTAGAACTTCTTCACTATTTTCAATGCTTTATTATATCCTGGGTGACCTAAATACGCTTAACATGAAATTTCATCAATATAATATTCTTGAGCTCAGCATTGTCACATGCATAGATCTTGTCCCTAAATCTAACCAAATCATGCATTTGTGAGACGATAGTCCACATCATGATCACCTATATTTTGTTGGAACTTGTGCCTAATATCCATGTGCTTGTCATCTTTGTTATCCTACCTACAATATCGATCTTGTAAATCTATCCCATAATAACTCATATTTGCTCATATGATTTAGCATTCCTCTGCTAAGAGCATCTACAACCCTATTTCATTTTCCCTTAATGTACTTGATCTCAAAGTCAAACTCAATGATTATCACCAACGTACGCTTGTCTACAATTCGGTTTTAGTTGAATAAATAATTACCTCAATCCACTATGATCATATGTAATATGAAATACATACCAAGAAGATAGTGCCTACACATATTTAATACTGAATTATCGTCACCAACTCAAGATCATGTGTCACATAATTCTTGTTGTACTCATTCGATTTCCTTGATTTGTAACATACCCCCATTCCCTCCTACATAATGACTCCACCAATGCCTCTCTTGCAAGAATCTATACACACCAAAAACTCTTTATATGGATCTGCAATCTTGAGAACTAGAGCACTTTTCAACAACAACTTCAATTGCTCAAAACTTTACGCACATTCCTTTGTCCATTCAAATTTCTTTCCTTTTCCACATGTAATGATGTGATAAGATAGAGAAATTCATGAGAATTCCACGATGAACCTCTATAGTAACATGCTAGCCCCATAAATGACATTACCTCATCATTCCTAGGAGCTTCCCATTCCATGATAGATTTTATCTTTTTTGGGTTTGCTATTATGCCTTCCTTGGAGCCAACATGCCCCAAGTAATGTACCTCTATATGAAGAGCGCATTTGCTAAGCTTGGCATACAATTGATGCTCTCTCGAAATAACAATATTTCTGCTAGATTTTCAGCATGCTCTTCACTCATTATTCGAGGAATATCAAGATTTCATCAATGAAAACAATAAAAAACTTTTCCGAGATAAGGACGCAACACATTATTCATAAATCACATAAAATTAGTTGGATCATTAAGTTAAACCAAATGGAACTACAAAAAAACTCATAATTCCCATACACAGTCACAAAATTTGTCTTATAAATGTCCTATTCTTTGTTGCGTACCTTATCTTAGATCAATATTTGAGAACATTGCTTCTCCTTCAACTAATAAAACAAGTTATCGATCCTCGGCAATGAATGCCTATTCTTGATTTTACCTTGTTCAAATTCCTTTTAATCAATGCATATCTTAAAGATTTCATCATTCTTCTTCGCAAACAATAATGGTGCACCCACGAGGATACACTTGGACTAATATATCCTTTTCAAGCATTTCCTTCAACTACAACTTCAATTCCACTAACTCTAGAGTGATCAGCCACGGTAAGGTTCCTTTGATGTTGGTGTTTTCCCCTAGTACCATCTCAATAGAAAATCCCATTTCTCTATGAGGTGGAAACTCTAAGATATATGTTAGAACACATCCACAGCGATGAGAAAATATTGAGCGACTATTCCAAGACTTATGCATCCTCAACATCCTTACCTTTATCACTAGAAATATGCCTTTGCAGTAATACAAACCCTTTCATTTTGTATTTATGCTTTGCACATAGTTGTAATCATTCTAGCGATGTTACCTTCTTCTTACCCTACAAGATTTTCTAGTCCCCATTGTCACCCAAGAACTCAATATACTTATCATAAAAATCCACCTTAGTACTATGAAGATACAACTAATACATACCCAAAAATATATTGTATGATCCCAATGGATGTACATTCAAATGTCTTGATGTGAATATCATTTAGCTTCGAATGCACAAGCTCTTACCCAATGATGAAGTCTTTTCTTTATAATTGTAGACAATTGCACTAACCAAGGATTTTCATGCATTTATTTATTCAAACCACCTGCACGTATCCACCAAGTTAGGTTTAACATAAGTATAATTAGATCCGAGGTCAATCAAAATACGGCTAACTTTATCACAAATCTTACCATCCTTCTTTTGATGGATGCCTAGTAATATGCCTTGATTATCCAATGCTACATAGATATAAAGAATTCTCTACCAAATACCCCCAACATTCTACACTTCCTATACCTTGTCATCTGAGACCTACCACTATGATATGATGGACAATCCCTCTTGAGATGCTCCTTGCCACATATCCAACTCTTACCAGTATCCCTTACCATCGGCTCTATTATGATTCCCTCCAAGTTGTGTCCAATGTCCTGTCACCCTACATTTTAAATTCTTATGAGAACCACATTCTCCTTCTCACCTACATCACGAGGTCTTGTTCACTTCGACTTCCATTTACCTTTAGTCATTTATTTCCCTTTCCAACCTTGTTGATACTCTATATTTCACTTTGATTTCTCATAATAGCACTACAACTTTCCAATGACTTCATTATTTGTATTCTCATCATACTCAATTCGATCTATAAACACTAATGGTAATCCACTAACAAATATATGAACTTTGGCTTTCTCATCATGTACTCGGTACATACCTCGATAACTCCAAGAAATTAGTCATTTTACTCCTCATATGTCATTGATCCCATTTTTAGCTCATGGAACTCCTTGGCATTATTATCGTAGTACCTCTCTAAAAATTATTTCTTCCTTAAGAGTCTCTTGAATTCATGAAAAATCAATTCCTCTATTCGATCTCTTTAACACACTTCACATCTTCACACTAGATGTCTTATTTGACTTTGAGGATGAATATAGCTATTATGGGCTTCATGTTCTGTGTAATCATGCAACTCAAATAATTTCTTCATCCCATGCAACCATCACCTCTGCATCTTACGCTTCTTCAAATATCCATCAAATGTAGGTACCTTGAGATTTCTGAACTCATCTTGCAAATATCCCCTATCACTCCTCTTGTAAGGATGATATCGATTATGATAATGATAAACATCGGAACCAAAACTAGAATATAACATGTGTCCATCACCTCTCCTATGTCAGTGTGTCCAAGAACCTACCATCCTTGATCGTGTTATCTCTATCTGACTGTGACCACCATGAAGTGAATTCATATAATCCATTAATCCTATCCTCCACATCCCGCAGCCAGTTCTAAGTGGTCCCTTCCTTTGTAGATATGACAAAATACGAAGGATGATTTCATTAACTTGTACTTGTTTATCCAAATCTTGAATGAGCATGTCATTGTCTTACTTGGAACTTCTTATTTATGCCTTAAAACTTCTCAGAAAGTGCTTGCTATATCAAGAGAGTACCTATCACCATGTTGCTCATTTGTTCTCTAAGGAGAATCTCATGAGCGTATTCTACCATCTTGCTAGTCATCTTTTATCTCCTTCCTGTAAGTATACCATGTCGGCTAAACCAAAATATAAACATAACCAACATACCTCGAGTATAGTTCGGGGAAGGATATCTCATCTACAAGGTCGACAAATTAGCACGATACATGTATAATCATAATCAAAAATATATCAACTTCATGAATGACAACACGGACTACCTTTTCGCATGACCTTATGTGTGTGATCATAACCATAACACGACATGCATATATCTAGACAACAATCATGCACAACAAATGCATATTCAACGAACACACATTCATGATGAAAAAATCTTGGAATCAACATCACCATTTATATATGAAAAACACAAGCGCAGCAAAGGCCATGCATATGTATACATAACAATAACATGTACAACAAGCATGCATGCATGACGGTCACATTCACACTTCCCATCAGGTCCAATGGGTGAACCATGCTCTAATACCACTCTACTAACACCCTCCTCCCATTTACCCAAGCTAATACGGTCCATTGGATTGAACATGTGACAAAGAGTTACTATGATATGATTCAACTCGAGTATATTTAAAGAAGTGGAATAAATAAATAGAAGCAAACTAACCTTCCTCGGATGCTACGGGACGCATAGGGGGATAGCAGGCCTCCCGGTGCTCAACCCACGAGTTAACATGCTTTATGGTTGAACTATAGCCCAGTGACACTCATGTCAAGCCATCCATGTGAAAAAAACCTTCCATTCACATGCACAACATGGGAATCCATACGATACAACCTTTTCGACGATTCTGTGCCGGCGACCTCGGATTCGAAGGCCCACTTTTTCATAGCCAGGACTTGGGGCTATACCTAGAACTTGATTAAACTCCCAGAGAAAGGATAAATAACAAGATTACAAGGCCTCCAATACAAAACTTGAAAAATAATATGACACGACAAGGCCTAGCCATGACAAACATTTCGTCAAACACATAATGAGGAGCATGTAATCTTAGGTCATATAAACACATATGAGAATGGGGAATTCATACTTATATTAGAATCATCAAGAAGGTCACATTCCACTCATAATATTGCGAAATATCATCTATTAGGTGATAAATTCATTAACATTTAATTCTTGAATAAAATATTATGAGAGCCATAACTTAAGTACGCCGCAAGCCATGATTGTAACTTGACATATAACCAATATATTAAAAATGATAGAACAACCATTATAACCACATAATAAGAAAAAATTTAAACATAATATACAAGAGAGGAAATGTCTCTTACTAACATATGAAAAATGCAACCGGGTCGAGGTACTTCCATGTACCACCCGGCCATGGATTGGGCTGAACCAAATCTTTATTTCCAGCCGGTCACCAGGATGCCATATTCAAGCATGAATGTGGGACTCTGAAACCAACCAATATTCCTTAGGCTTGACCATGTATCCCACAAATGGATTCCTAGGACCAAATAATAAACATACACTACGGGGATTTACCACAATCTCGCTATATCTTGGCCAAAGGATCATTAGGCCCTAAAAAGCATCGATTCCTCTCGATTTCTCCACCTAAATCATGAGTAAATTGTTTTTCTTCACCCTCTATGATTTATCTTGTGTATCTTTCCATTCACCATTCAAGTTTCTGATACCCAACAAAGGCATACACCTCTAGGATTTAATTTGTATCCTACCATTTACCACTTAAGGAATTCCTAGGCCTACGAGGTATTTTCATCAGGCTTCTTGTGTATATCACCATTATTGGTCAAGGGATTCATAGGCCTTGTGTTTCCTCATTACCACCCACTTATTTTGAAACCATCGACAATCCATATCAACCAAATAAGAGAAACCCCATCACACCATGCTATCTGTAAATGGAAACTTAAGTGAAAACCCCTTTATCACTCTTGGAAAACCCATGCCAATTACAGCAATACAACCAAACAAACACATGCATGTGCCATGCGTACCCACGATACACCTAGCAATCATAGATGCAACTTGATGCCTACGAGTAATCTCGTTGTAGCGGCTTGATTCAACTCTTCCTTGCATGATCTTTCTCTCCTTTGTCTTCTTTGTCCTTCTTTTCTTTCCTTGCCACAATTCTAGAGTGCTCCAAGAAAACTCAAGTGTGAAATAGTATGAGAGAGTAAGAGAATATAGAGAGAGCTCCAAAGCTGAGTAGCCAATCTTGCAACGACAAAATTTTCTAGCTGATCTCAGAAACCTTTTTATCAATGGGGCCTCTAATTTATTCAATTTTCCATTATTTTCCTTCATTTTCCTCTAACATGCAACTTGTGACCTTTCACCTACCTTTTCTCCTATTTTCCATTATTTTCATAAATAAAATTCCAATTAATGCCTCTTTCCTTTCAAATCCTTTTCCATTGCCTTTGCCAATTTCCTTAATTATAATAAACCAAAATGAACACCCACACTATGATGTTTTTCCCAACATTCAACTTGGAATACGTGTCCCATGATATTGGTCTTATTTTTTCCTTTATTAACTTTATTACATGTAATTTTAACTCGAGTTGTTACACAAACATAAATATGTGGTTAGAGAAGCATTGAGTTGGTTAATGGAATCACTCACAATTTTTAGGGTTTTGTGCCATAGCGGCATCAAGGTAGAAATGGCATTGGAATGGTAGTATTATATTAATATAATGTTTGGCATTAATACCATACTCCAACTTTAATATATATGCTTCCAGTGTTAACATATATGCTCCAACTTTTAAGATATATTCTCTAGCTTCACTATGTATGATCCAACGTTTAATATATATTCATGACATAATATATATGCACTTCAGCATTAATATATTCCAACATTAATATATATGATCCAGCTTTAGCTTTACAATTGTGTTAAGATCTAATACTCGAGCTTTGGCATTAATTCTTATGCTCTCGTGTTGGCATTAATATAATGGAAGATACTTCATTTTTGTGGTGGTATAACTTAAAACGTGACATAGAAGGCATCATAAATTAATGTCTACATAGAATATATTAATGGTTCAATATTGGTATATGATATAATATACCTCGTTAATAATTTTTAGGAGAAGTGTACATATGAATCAAACAATAAAAAAATTCCTTTTGTTCATATATTTATTTCATGTTTTGTATATTATTTGGATTATATTCATTATGAAATATTCAAATATAAATATATATATATATATATATTGAGTTTTCCAATTCATTTTATTGAAATTTGGTCACGATCCCAAGTCTACGATGATGAATATACATGCCCATATTCTAAGGCAAATGTGATGGTTCTATGCCCTAATTCATCAAAGAACGCATATCATAGAAAAGAAGGATGAAAAACTCCCATTGGTACCTATAGTATCTTATGTGTTGGTATATGGTGTAAGGTTTCTCGGGAACAATAATATCACTAATAATGTCTAGATGCAATAATGATTAATAAGAAACATGTTTGACATAGTAAACAGGACAAGTGTTTTTTGTCACCTAGCAAATAAAGGTTTGCAACATTTCATTTTTGTAAGTACAAATCAAATGGATCATTTTTATTTGAGGGACATTTCCAAAATATTTTTTTCATTATTGATTATTCTCTTCAACATATAGATGCTCGGGAGACTAAACAACAAAAATTTTCTTGGTCATTATCAACTCTTACCATTGATGACAAAGGAGAGTAAGAATGTGTATGGAGGAAAGAGGAATAGCTATGTTTCATCAATGCCAAGGGGAATAATGTTGGTAATGTTTCCATTGATGCAAAATGGTCATGTTAAGGAAAATTGATGTCATTGATCGATTGATTGGTGTTGATAACTTTATGTGGAATGAAATTGTTGCGAAGATTGCTTGGAATGTAAAGGCTAAAAAGTGATGTGCGGTGAAAAGGCTATGTAATACGCCATTTTGAAGTTGAACATCGTTAAATTAATATGTTGATCAGTTTTCTTGATGTAAAAAAATGGAACATAATATATTGAGACACAAGCTGAAAAAATGTATGCATTCATTGAGCACATAAAATTATACGATACCGGTTGGAAAATGTAGATAACACAAATATTATTTGTCTCTTCTAATCATCATTGTTGAGCTATATCATTCCAAACTCTCTATTTTACTTTGCAAATCTATGGTTTTCATATTTGAAAATGAAGAGGCATATTGTGAACATCTTTGGAAGACCAAGACAAATTTCCTCATTCTTTATTCCTACATGAATACAAATAGTCTATGCCTATAAAAGAATCATTATCGAATGATAAAATGACTTTTGGTGTTAAGTAGTTTGTATGAGAGGGTTCATGAACGGCAGTGGAAAAGGAACATAATTGAAAAAGAGAGAAGCGAGAGAATATATGTATCGGACTTGGCAGGTAGAATTTAATATTAGGTAACGAGAACACATGACTTGGTATTGTGATTGGGGGTGGAGTCCCTTTTCATGTTGTATCTGTTGAGGTAAGAGCCTCCACCTATGATTTTTATCCTACGGAAATTTTTTTTGGGAGTCGGTTTTCCCTTGGTTTCAGACACCTATAGGTTGAGGCCTACAAAAATATAATTAGTGGGGAAGTAGGAACTTACCTTCACATCAATTTCGACTTCATGGTTTCTCCCTAATGGGTTTCATTTATGTTTGGTGTCTTCATGTGTTGTTTCTTGAATATTAGGTGAATGCTCTTGAATTCTGAATAAGTATATACGCAAGTATCTCTCTCTTGTAACTAATCTAGATACTAGTTCCAAAATAGTTAAGGAAGGATACACCTAAAATAGGTATTTAATTAAAAATAGCAAGATACTTGCATCACACCTAAGTCTTAGGATTTACATAGCATATAGGATATTTAGAAGCTGCAATGGTAAGTTCTTCATCTAGATACTTGGTCTTTAATTGATCTAAAAAATAAATTTAGTTGACTCCATAAGGTACTAGTCTCATTTATAATTAAATATAATCCTTTGAGACTTGATAAAATCAACCAAGTGGCTACACTATTCAATTGTGTCTCTCGGACTTGTTGGTTTCCAACTTTTCCTTCATCTTTAATTTCTATAGGGACTATCCCCCGTATATTTTTGGGAGAAAATTAGAATGCGAGAGGTCGAGGATCGAGTGACGACCCGAAAATTGAGTCGTTTTCACATTATTCCTATACAATATAAGCGGAAAACTTTTTTGGCCCCTTTGTTCTAGGGATATTTTGTTCTCGTCACTTCAATGACATCTTATCAATCTATCATCTTTCATCATTTCGGTAGCCCATCAATCGACACATTGTTTAATGTTGTTGATATCTCATATTTTCATCACCTTATCTTTTATCATCTACTAATCCTTTAATCTTAACTATATGCACCTTTAGCACCGGGATGTTTCGATTGGTTTCCTATTTGGTTGGTGACTCCACTTATTAATCCATATAAAAGAGATTACTCTAGAAGAAATCTTACCACTGGCTTGATTGTACAAATACGATCTTAAAAAGGCTGCGAGAGCTTAGTTAAACAAATTACATTACAGAAAAATTTACACAATATTTCTCATACACAAATCCCTCCCTAACATCCACTTGCTTTTCATTATTCTCTCCAATAAAGAATCCATGGATTATTTCGGTCCTTGCAACTTTTTCAACATCCAGGGATATCTGTGACCTTCAGGATGATTCTGTATGAACAAGCTTTGCAGATCTTCCAAGAGAATAATGAAATCAATGTTGAAAACTCACAAAAAAAAGTTTAAAAATTTTATACAAATATATGCTCATGTATTTGCATACATTCATGAAGATGTTAAAATGAACTTGTTTGTCCTTACATTAGAAGAAGTGTTAGACCCCTATATTACTAGTGTATTCCCTTATGTTTTAGTGTATCCCCTTATTGTTATTGTTGTGCCCTTACATTATTATTGTTAGGTAGGATAGGATTATATTGTGACCCCATGGACTCCTATATATAGAAGGAGGGTTTTCATTTGTATCATCCCCTTAAGTAGCTTATTTATAAGGCATTTATCTCTCTTTTCTTCTATTTTTTTGAGATGAGTTTCCTGTATTTTGTCTCACGGCTTTCAATTCCGGGATTTCGCTCATAAACGAGGTCATCATGTAATTTAAAACAAAAATGACTTTATACAAGGTACGAAGTATCTTTGCTACCACATGGCTTAAAATGCGAGAACTTGTATGCAAAATTTGAATCTTGATTCACAATATTTTCGGATATATATGATACGCTGAAGTTAGGGTATTTTTCAAACTCTGAATTTGTCTAAACAGGTGACCATGGGAAAATCATCTTAACATCTCTCTGAAATTAAGTGCAATTTTGTAAAAAAGTGTCCAAAATTGCATGGACTTTTTTTCTTTTGTATCAATTTCGAGCCGAAGGAGGAAACGGTGACACGTGGAACATCATCGGTTAAACTCTCTTTGGTAGTCCATAATTAGGTCATTTTGGGAGATTGATTTTCTTTATCAAGCATCCAAATCGAGTCAAACCCTGGCATCAAGAGATTGACTGCTACGACCTTTGGAATTTATGATATGAAGTGAAATCACGGAGATAATTCGGTTTTCAATATCGAGCTCCCTCAAAGAAAGAAAAAGGTGTGTATTTTTTGTTTTTCAAATTTCATAAGTTTTGTTTGAAAAATCGATTTGGAGAAGTGATTCAAGGGCATATTGAAGCATACATATCGGTATTGGGTTTTATAATTCCTCATAAAAATAATTCAACATCCATTAAGCCCTCATATTACTCTACTATGACTCATGAAAGAGGAAGAAGTGCAACATGATATATCAAAATTACAAGAGCAAAGTGCACCAAATTTAAACAACGAAAAGAGAAACGAAAAATGAAATGGAAGTTTTGAAGAAAGGCATGGAAGCTAAGGTTGATGGTTTGTAGAAAGGCGTGGAAGCTAAGATGGATTTTTTGAAGAGTGGCATGGAGAAGACATGGAAGAAAAAATGTAAGACATGAAGAATGATATAAAAGAAGACATGGAAGGTTTGACAAAGTTGATACAAAGAAATTATTCCTAATGGAAAAAATATAGTAGAGGAAACTCATGATGAGAACAAAATAAATGTTAATTGTGATTTCATAAACTCGAATATTGGATGGAAGACCCACCATATGCCAAATATCGATATGAGGAATTTTTAAGGAAGGGATCACGTAACATGGTTATTACGGATTGAGTAATACTTTGCTCTCAATAATTTGCAAAACACATAAAAGATATGCATTGTAACTTTATATTTAGAAAAAATACATTTGAATGGTATCGACGGATTTTCTCTCGTAAAATGTTAACTTGGTCAATTTTATGGAGGAAGTGATAGCACATTATGAGGATACAAAGAGCAACACCTTCTTTAGCCAATTGATAAATCTCAAACAAAAGGATTCGGTGGTGGAGCACATTGATGACTTCAAAAAATTGAATATGAGGCTAAATGATATTCCGAGAGGAACATGGGATTGACGTCTTCATAGGTACTTTAAAGGATAACATCCAACATGAGGTTCGTCTTTGGAAACTGATTAATTGGAGAAGGCATTCAAGTTGGCAAGAAAAATTGAATGTAAAATTATGGCGACGAGGAATCCTACCACTCACATCTATAAACATGGAAGTGTTTCTACTCTATACTTCCACAACCTACAAGGTTGACACCACAAAATTGGAAGAAAAAGAGCAAAGGGCTTTCTTGTAGTTGTGATAGCAAATACACTAAAGGTCATAAGTCTACTAAGAATAAATTATTTTACATAGATTGTGAAGAGGAGGAAAGATGAACAAGAAACTTCAAAGAAAAGGGTATACACTAGGAACCAACCCTAGATAAAGAAGAAATAAGTAGCCATATCGTGTAATGCATTAGTAGGAATTACCACTCTCAGGCCCTGAAGATGAATGACACATCAAGAGAAGAAAAAATGTAATAGTGTTGATTGATTTGGGTATTTATATAATTTTATTCATTGTAAGGTAGCGAATTAGTGCTTCCTATACCCAACACGAGAATGTCAAGTGACGGTTGAAAATGGAGAATATAAATTACTGCGAAAATGCCATACTATCAAGCTAACCATGGGGGAATGTGTATTGAATAGTCAAATTATTTCCATTCCAATGGGACGTTTTGATGTTGTACTAGGAGTATAATGGTTACAATCTTTGGGGATGGTAGCTTTAAATTTTCAAGTACTTTTTCTTGAATTTTTTTAAAGGAAAGGAAGTCGAATTACGAGTGCTCGTAGGGAAGCCAAGAAAAACAATAATCTCTAATGTCACGACAAAGCTTGCGAAGAAATAACAATGAGACGTAATTTCACAATTATGCTCACTAGAAGTTCCAACATCAAAATCATCTATTTCTCCTTATCTCCAAAAAGTCTTGGACAATCATTCCAAAGGTGTTTGAAAATACCAAAGGACTCCCACCTATTCTTCATCATGATCATGCTATTCATTTGATTCCGAGGAAGTGTTCCTCCAAACATCAAACCTTATAAATATCCCTTGCGTCAAAAGAGAGAAATTAAACGTATGATTGCGAAATGTTAGAGGTTGGTATAATTCAACTTAGTCAAATTTCTTTTCTCCTATCCAACGGTATTGGTGCACAAGAAGGATGGATCATGGCGCATGTCTAAGTTACTAGGGAGCTCAATAAGCTCACTATTAAATATAAATTTCTTATTGCTGTGATTGATGAATTATTGGATGAATTACATGCGAAGGTATTTATTTTTTTACCAAAGTTCGATCTTCATTCGAGGATATCATCAAATTAGAATGAAGACTAAAGATATTACGAAAATAGCATTTTGAACTCATGAGGGTCATTATGAATTTTTAGTCATGCATTTTTCTATAGGATAATATGCTTGGGTGAGGTAGTTATTAGGTATCCCTCTCAAGGCTTTTACGGTGCCTAGGAAAACTATCGGATTAGGTTTGTAAAGTTCCAAAGGTACTTCATACATGTTCATAATAATATATATAATTGACAAACGAGATGGAAAAGATTACCTCTTTGTGGACAACGGATCTATGGAGAACACGAGCAACAAAGTATAATTCCTTCTTCACCAGCTCAATCCGGATCATGCAACCAATCGAAGCACGTGTAATCTCTACAACGGTACATCTTTCTATCCAATTAAACTAGCATATAAGAAACATAAAACAATGCGGATCTAAGCCACTCATATCATGCTACATGAATGATTGAAAAATAATTGTGACAACGATGCATCAAATGGACAAAAAAGATACAATTCTATTGATTTATGAAAAGGAGGATTACAACCATCGATTGCACTAAGCTCTCCCTCAATCTTCCAATTTCCTCCCTCTCTTTCTCGTATCTGCGAGGACTTTTGATGATGCTCAAGGCGAAATATCTCCGTAGACACTGTAGATATTCCAATCCTCACACTACAAAAATGAAATTCTTCTCCACATATAATCAAACCTGCGACCTTAGACCAGAGCCCACGGCTCAATTTATAGGATATGGAGAGAGCAAACCTTGCCAACTCTTTCAACCGGTTCAAATCGGGAAAGATCTAGATGTGTACGTACTTTTCCTTGCTTTTTTCCTTCCATGGGAGTTCGGTTGTGTTTAGAAATTCCTAATAAAGGTTTGTGCCATTTAGTTTCCATTTTGAATTGACTCTCTTTGAGAAAAAACTAGAAATGTCGGTCGGTTTTTCGCAAGATATTTCCCTTTTCATATTCAAACACGGATAATGTTGCCCCATGGGCAATACAAGTGTTTCCTAGGCATTAATTCTTCCTTTGCATGGCTCAGTGCATTAAAACTCTACCTAGATGTTTAAAGGGTGCGTTGCTGGTAAAAATGGGTCTTGTCTAGGTCATTTCTTCCTTCCATGTTACCTTCTCCTCTAAGGCGATGAGGAGGTAATTTTTCTGTGTGATTCCCCCTAAAGTGTGAGGTCAGAGATGAAGACGATGGCCAAAATACTTTATAACAAGTGTAGTAGAATGGGAGGAATTGGAGGACTAAGGAAAACCTGAAACAACAACATATGTCGAGAGAAAATATAGTATATGTCTTGAGTCGAGAATTCCCCATGCTCGGTAGCTAATCAAAATGATTTTAGAGAAAATATATCAAAAATTTTTCCATAGGTAAGCATAGCGTGGGCATATTTCATAACGGGATCAAGCTGATAAGTTGTCTCTAAAAACAATATCTCTCCACTTGGGAGAGGAAACACGATTGTAATGGTGTAAGCCTCAATCCAAGGTCTTGGTTGCCGCTTCACTAAAATGCTTATTTCGACACATGTGAATAAATGAGTTGTGGTTGAACACAGAAGGAAATTTTTTTAATTACCGGTAAATAACAAAAGCATTAACAAACGCGAGCATGGCCACCGATAAGGATGGTAAGTGCAAGATTCATAGTACAATCTAGCGAGGTGTGAATAAAACGAGTTGATGTCGAAGACTCGTAGAATCATTCGATCGGGAGCTAATAATAGAACCCCCAGCAAAACACAAGGTGACCTACCAGCCGATTTTTGCAAGTACCCGGATACTAATGTGTTTACGGATCAACTTCCTAGATAAGATGTCTAAGTCGATAGGAAGAGATGCTGTCAAAAGGTAGGCACTATGGCATCATACATTAGTCGACACGAAACAAAAAAAAGATGATATTTTTTATGGAAATAATCAAGAGAAAATGGGAATAGCTGATGACAAATAAGTTACGGTATATGATGTTGTTCGAGGTATATGATGCCTCGGTTGATATAAGGAGCGATAGATGGCAGGATCCTCTTGAAAAATAGAAGGCACTTTAATAGGGTATCGGGCGACTTATGTAATGAACACCAAAGAGTATCGGAAATTCACCAATGCGGGAACATTGGCATATGAAGAGCTAAACTCATAGATGGTAAAAGTTCGGCTAAATGCGAAGTTTCAGGAAGTGCCATGTTCAATATTTTGTGCTACCAAATCGACCTTTAAAATATAACGAATAAGTATCCACTTTTTCCAAACATTTTCCGTCGATTAAGTTTAACGAGTCCAAATGGGTAAACTCGGTGATTTTCATATTTAGAAAGTTTGAAAAACATCATAAAAGACAACTCAAGAAATTTATTTTCATGTTTGTCTTAGAGCACGACGAAGGAGAATAGTAACCGAAACGGTCCATTTTCCATGAGTTAATCCTTTGAATCGAAAAAGTGAAAACCTACATGCAATAGACATCTGCCTCATTTTGTTATGATGCGAGGAGATAGATAAACTCAATGTTCTTTGTGAAATTTTAACGATTCCAATGAAGAAAAACTCAATGCTCTCCTTGAATTTTTAACAAGTCCCATGGAGAAAAACTAGGTTACTTTTATGCTTGATGAACTTTGAAAAAGATGGAAAGGAATGGCTCGTATATCTTCGTTGTAGTAGTTTAACGAGCCCGATAAGAGGCAACTCGGGGTATTTTCAGTTTTACAAGCTAGAAAAAGACCTAAAGCTCGAAACGAGGTCGAATACGTTAAGAACGTATGCACATGAACACTAACAACTCTTAAAGGCATTGGTAACATTTAAAAACCAATATTTAGAGCAAATATAATAGGAATTTACGAAGTTTAATGAACCATTGTGAGTGGGTCTTACCTCGAATGGCTATAAAGGTAACGGTTCTTCATTTCACTATTTTAGTGTTGGGCTAAGGCTACGGGCAAAAAGTGGTGGGTGTTCTTGCGTGTGGGTAGCTGAACGTGGTTACTATTTCACAGAGTCCGGAGTGAGCTTGAAACTTTCTCTATCCTTTCATTGTCATCTTGATTCCTTTAAAGTTCAAAATAATGGCAGTTTTAATGAGCCTAAATATTTTTTAGCGACTAACGTAGGTGCTTGATATGCAGGGGCTGCCGTTAAACACACTACCCATTAAGCAACGGTGAGTTAGCATGCCTTTGATTTGTACTCGGGCTTTGCGTTGGCCGTGACCACAGCCAGACTTGATTTTCCTAATCTTAGAGTGTTCCAACCAAAAAATAATCCATTGAAATGTTTCTTGTGCGGGTGTGAACGGGTTACCATGAGAATTTGGCACGAAAGAGAGCTGTGAGAAGAAAATGCAAAATAATTTAATCTTTTCCTTTATTAGTTATCTCTACATCCAGTTACGCAAGTATGACGTTTAGAACTCATCGGAAAGGGTGAGAAGATAGCACGAGATGGATCATCCAACGGTGGGATATTGGCTGACATGTCTTTCACATTAGGGGTAATGAACTCCTCGATCGAGAAAGATGATATATACTACTTGGTGACTATCGTGCAAAGGACCAAGGCCCAATATGAAAATTTCCGGGGGAAGTCCCACACTATGTTAGATATGATCCAAAATTCTTGTAGAAAAATATTGCGTGATGAAAACAACGGTGCCTATTGCACGGGTGGCGGCGAGACAATGGAGGTCTCTCTTGTGGATGATATTTTTCTTGGCAGAGCCAAATTATTATGACAATACAATTTGATATTTACAGTGTTGATTCATATCTGAAATACAGTTTTATTTGGTGTGAAGATATTGTCCCCAGATTCAAGAAGAACTAACGACATGTAAGACCTGGACCCAAAGAGATTTTGGGTATGGCACATTGATCGTGTCTTTTATCTTTGAAATTGGGTACCTACAATGAGGCCAATAATGATCATGGATGATTTGGGACCTCGAGACGAAAATCTTTATTGTTCATCTTTTATACCAGGAATAGGAGAGGGTCCAATCCTTCACTATTTTTATGACGCATTCTTTGAGTGGTTAGACGACGAGATCTAATGATTGAATATTAGCCCTATGCGGGGATGAACTACACGGGGAGATTTGGTTTTGATATTGCCACCGGGCACTCGGTGGGGTCTGATGGTACGAAAGAAAAATATCGGTGTTTTTTGGTATTTTTATCTTTTTAGTTACTGCAAAATTTTGGTTAATGGACGAAAATGTTTTGACAGCTTATTTCTTGGCCTAATCACGGCTTTGTCCCATCTGGCTGGAGGCTACCTCCTCCTGCAAGGTGAAAGTTTAACTCTCATCTGTGTGATAGCAAAATACAATGACCGCTGAAGAGGGTGATGACGCACGTAGTTTGCAAGGCTTAATAGGAACTTTGAGGTCTAAGCATGGTCATTACCTCCTTCCCATGAGGAGATCCCAATTCACCTACATCGGCACATAGTGGGTGTGCTAGATAGGTTCTGAGCCCTCTGGGAGTTAATGATAGTTATCTCCCTATTTTGAGCGGTAGGCTCAGGGAAGAATATTGATCTGATCATGTAAATGTCGAGCAAGGCTTAGCGAGGAGCCTGTAGTTACTGTTCTAAAAAATTCCTTTTTGAATTTTTTATGTAACGGACATGTGTGTATATATATATATATATATATATATATACATATACATATTTTGGTGATTTTGATGCATGTGTTTTTAATTTTTATGTACTTTTTTATGGTAAAAAATATACACTCATGTATGACTCTCTATAATAAATGTACTTAAATACCATCTCTTATAATTTCCAATAGAATGACTAGTATATATTCATTCTAAGATAATAAGTAGATGAGTTTTTGAAATTGACAATCTAGAAGTCGTACTTATAAGCTAATAACATAATAAGAGACTGAAAGTAATGAGACGTGATAACAATTTTTAAGCTGCATAACAACAAGTTGGGAATCTGTATGCAGTTAGAAGATGTTACAGAATCTGACTTTAAATGGAGGCCATTATCACAATATGCTATTCAACAGCATTTTTAATGGCCTTCTTGAGGAATATTCCCTGAGTAAAGCTCCACCTTAGGTGTATGAGAACCCAAGTAACCGACGCAATGTGCCGAGTATGACGGCCGCTGTCTCTGTCATCACAGCCATCATGTGCAGATAAACATGTATCTATATAAAATAAAAAGTGTTTACAAGAAAAACACTAAAACCCCCAAAATATCCCGGACACATCAGGCAAGACCAAGCGTATACATAAAATTACAAAACGCTATACTAGTAGACACTGGGTAAATACCTCTATTAAGTCAGGCATTATGAGGCTCTGGGTGAATTCTATTACGATCCTAAAGTTCATAAGCTCCTTTTGACGGGACTTTGTGACGACGTAAGGACCAAGCCATAATGGTTGGAATGTTCCTACCCCCGAGAGGTCGTGTCTTTCGTCCTTAGGTAGGCGATATTACCTCTTGAAAAGGAGCAGCAGTTGTCATATTAAGCTTTGCTCGTGCGCGGATTCGAGTCTTTATCATGGCATCTCAACGAGTTTTAGCCAATTGATCGGCGTGTATACTATTGTGATGGTGTGGTGGTTCCAACGGCTGACTTGAGGTAGGTGATCCTCGGTTAGGAGTACCTCAAGCCGAATGTAAGTTGGAATAGCATGAAGCACGTAGCATTTTGTGTGGCATTTGGTAATGCCCATAACATGGAATATAACTTTTGATGCCATGTGGTTTTATGGTTTTATTCTTAGATGAATCTAAACGTTTGAGGACATATTCCGGCTTGACTTGACCATTCGCTTGCGGGTAGTAGGATGAAAATCGATCTTGTCGAAAACCTATCATGGAAGTCAATTCCATCATCATATGGTTCTGAAAATGTGACCCATCATCTGTGACGATTGAGAGGGGCACGTATTTGGTAATAGGATGACAGTTGAACAAGAATAGAGCGGCGATTTCTCCATCGGCCATCATTAGACTAAACGCCGCCCATTTCGTGAAATATTCGACCACAACTACAATGCTAGTGTGTCCATCCACGAAGTAGGATTGCATGTAACGAAGTCATGCCATTGTGAAAGACCAATGAAAGTTAATCGAATGAAGAAGGTGGGATGGGCGTGCATTTTCTTCGTAAAATGCGACATGGATGGAACACGGAGCTGTGTGACGTAGTCTTTTAAAAAATTGGGCCAATAATGTCTTGTATGATTTTGCCGACGATGGCTGCGAGAAAGATGATCCTCGCATGCCCCAAGTGATAGTCATTTTAAACGTTTTATACTTCTCGATAAGAGTGAGACAACACCAAAGAATAATGTAAAATATCAATGATATAGAGTATCGTTTAGAACGAGTTAGTGTTTGCTTGGTGATGAATATGGCAATGAGTCTCTCATGTGAATTTTGGCGGAAATGTTGAGTTTTGAAGTGGACAAAAATGTCTCCATACCAAGGATCGGAAGAATCGACTAGGTAGACGATTCATCGGAAAATGGATCATGAGCCTTGTCTTGAACTCAATTGTGGGAAGATAATGACAATTAGATGAAGACTAGAGATTTATTTTCACCGTGATGAAAAATTAAATAAAACTGTTCTGGAGACAATCCATTTGGAATATTTTCTTTAATAACTTTCGGGGAGACGGAATGTGTCGCATGGGATTCTCCAAACGTTACAGGTCATGCAATCGCGTGTATATAGTGTCGGAGTCGGGTGACGGCGAAGATACCGCAAGGGAATGGTTTCTCCACATGTGAATGTTGTATTTCAGGTCAAGCGGGCTTTTATAAGTTTATATCACATATTCACTCTTCGCTGTCTTGAACTTGAACTAAAAACCATTCTCTTTGAGATGGTGGCTTCAAATAGAGAGAAAATCCGCCGTGGTAGTTAGAGGCACAAGAAGAACAGTGAAACAAGTGTCCTGGTTAAAGGCATCAAATGTGATTGGCTTGTCATCCCATAAATATAGTTTTCCTTTCTTCGGTAAATGCATAAAGCCTTTTGTCATCTCAACATAGTTTACTATGAAACGACGTAAAAATTTTGTCTTCCCTTGCAGACGTTGGAGTTTGAGAATGGATTATGGTGTGGGTAATTAATTGATCACCTTAGCCTTATCGGTATCAACCCCTAATCCGGTGCTTGGAGACAATAAAGCCTAGAAGAATCCGGACTCAAAAAATACACACTTATGCAGATTCGGATGTATATTTCGAGGAACCTACAGGAGTGAAGATTTGTTTTGCATCTACGCAAGGTGGTGGATTAAACTTCTTGGAGTGATACGAAAGGTCATCCAAGTAAGCTTGTACAATGTGTCGAATATCGTGAAAGGCTAGTCCATAGCCATTTGAAAATTTTCTCCTTTGCATTCTTCATCATAGAATGGGAGCTTACAACACGCAAATGTGCCCCAAGGATAGATGAAGGCAATTTTATCTTTGGTCATCTTTTTTAATGTAAGTTTGTAGCTCGAAGACATCCATGAAGGAGAAATATTCACATCCGATACAATCGTCGATAATATGGTCTATAAACGATGTAGGATAATTTTCTTTTGGACAAGTGGCGTTCAGCTCACGATAGTCAACACAGAGACGAGATGGTGCCTCGTTTTTATCTACGAGACAGTTGGAAACCCATTCGATCGAAAAGACGAATAGATGAAACAAGCGTATTAGAGTTTTCGACTTCGAGTCTTAATGGCGACTTCTTTGTGAGGGTGTAAAAGTCGAAGTCTTTGCCATCGAGCTTGGAATTGTCATAAACTTTGATTTTGTGCTCAACAATAGATGGATTATGTTGAGCATTTCGACGAAATAGACCAAGCAAACACATCGCGGAATTTGTAATATTCCAAAATTTTCCTACGATAAATTGGAATATTAATTTTTTCTATTTTCACTTAGAGTTGAATAATTGGGTGAGAAGGCCCATTCATAATAAAAACATGGATAAAATCCCTCTTGATATGAAAGGGTATCATCGGTGGAACTAGATTTCACACCCTCATGTGTGAAAGGAGACATTTGCGAAGGCTAGGTCAATTTTGACCAAGTCAAACGACGCGAAGTATGAGGTGGAGAGCATCTTGTGGGACGGCGGGAGAAAGAGGAGGGAAGTTTCCTTGGAGGAAACCCTAAAGAGTGGGACACCCATGGAGAGGAAGCTCTCATGTGTTTAAAAGGAGGGCAAGTCATCCATTTTTACCCATGCATATGATTATTGATTTTAGTATGCCTTGAATATTCACGATCTCAGATTGTTTAGGCCGAGTTGCGGTGTTGTTTTGTATGGGGATTCATTTAGGATTTCCTCTCCTTCCTTGAGAGGCCTATTGAGGAGTTTCCTTCATTTCTCCACATCCAGGCTCGAGTGCAAAGCCATTCCTTATTTCTGATATTGTTACGCTCCAAGTTATTAACATTGTGTTGCGAGTGTTGCGATGGAGGTTCCACAACACCATTCCTTGGCTTGTTTTTCAAAGGAAGGCGGCCTTCTTTCCTTTGGAAGATTGTAAGGAAGGATTCGGGGCTCATTTCAGATCTTGGCACTTGGAAAACACTTTCTATTCCACCTCTGATTAACGGTTACCCTCTTATCTGTGTTATTTTCGGAAGTGCACTTGCGGTGAGGGATTGCGATGTTGATTGGAGGTGAGATCTTCGGTGATAGGATCGGCCTTTCACTTGGAATATCCATTGGAGGAGGTCTACTTCAGATTGATCATCATCTTCGACCATCTCCATCGATTCCGGTTTTGAGTTGCGGTTGTTGTGCAACAACCTCAGAGCATTTTTCCCTTTTGTATATTTGACCAATCCATCTAAGGATTGATGTATTATTGTTTCCGGGGGTTAGAGCTTTTCTCCCCCACTTTATTTGAGCCTTAAATTTTCATATCTTTGTATTTTACGTAGCATTGCCTCCTATAAACTGCGCATTCATTTCCATGGCTCTCCATATGTAGGTATTTCGTCATTTCCTTGTACATGTGTTGTTGAGGCTCATTGCCTAGCTTGAGTGATTGATTCCTCAAAGAATTGTATACTTTGCTGCTATATTATAATTTTTGACTATTTACATATTCATTTACTCGGGCTTATAAAAATAACATTGTTGTTCCATGGCATGTATACATTGTTACAATCCCCTCATCGGGCACTTACGAAGACAACTAGGTGTGAGAGACATGTTTAACCCACCTAGAGGGATTTATTTTGAGCCACCTATGGGATTCCGGTCTTAGATGCATTGATCTAAGGGATCAAGTCTCGGTTTCAAATTTTGTAGCGTCCATTCTGGAAAAATCGCTCAGTCATGTATAGGTTCCCTTTGGGATATTACTGGGAATTCCATAAAAAGGGATGTGAAGCGTGCAATTTCCTCGGCATTACAATCGGATCAATCGAATGTTTTCCATGATACCATTTTTGCAATATATCTATGAGCATAGTCTTAGAAATATTTCCCATGTTCCCCTTCCAAATCGATAGTTTGAACGGTCGTGTAAGCGGAGGGAACGATCTCGAGTGCATCAAAAGATGGTATTTGAGAATGGTCTCAATATGCAGGTGGACATCAAAGCACGATGATGGAACTCTCCCCAAGGTCGTTCTTCACAAGACATGACCTCTCGAATAGCTTCGTCGTGGCGGACTTCATTCGGGAGATATTTATAAAGAGCCGTGATGGGCAAGAGGGTGGCACAATTGGTCAAAACCAAAGTAATGGAGGCTTTAGATAGGTGTAAGCACTCTCATGAAGTCGATACCACTCCAGGCTTGAAGATAGAGTATTTTTTTCTATTTTAGGTACCAGATAGCCCTTCCCGGTCCTCGTGTAAGTCCCTAAAATTACGGCAACTAAAGATACCTCAAATCACGAGACGTCATCGGGGTGGTCGATTAGCGAGACAACACGCTATATGGCGAGAACATCTAAATCCTCGATGCGGTTTCAACATATACGAAGGAACCCCAATATAGCATGCCAAATGAATGCACTCGAAGGTGAGCTACCTTCTCATGCACCACGGTGTGTCACGCTTAACTACGGTGGTAGTGGAGTGGTCCCAATAATATGAGTGCAATAGGATTTCACTTTTTGATGACTCTAGTTTTCAAGTTTTGAGATCTTGGGTGATTTTTCTCACTTCTCCTACCCAAAGATCCTAGCCTAACTATTTTTGGTGTGAGATCGAAAAATTTATATGATTAATTTTATTATCACTTGATTCTTAGTGTACTTGATTATTAGTCTTGCGAGAGGGGGAGTAGACTATGAGAAATGTGATGAGACTCGACTCAAAAACCATGCGAGAAAAATGCTCTAATATTCAATTCATTGAATATTTTATTCTACAAGGAGATATTATTTCAACATCCATGTGCACCGATGTTCAAATAACACGGTTCAACTTTAAATATTCGAGACATCTATCTATCTTCTCTTAATAGCTTTTTCACCAAAAAAAATTCGGGGAATTAATTGACTAAGTTTAGAAAAATTTTAAAAAAAAAATTCTTCTTCAAAAGTAGATACTACTAACATTAAATTTTTTAAACAAGAACTAAAGACAAAATGCTAGCGGCCAATCGAAGCACGGAGATCCGGCAAAATAAGCTAATGCGGTGGCCAATAACCACGGTAGGGAAACACAACGAGAGGTGTAAGCAGTTTTTGGTTGGGTAGCAACGCCGGTAAGTAGAGGCTACGGAGCATTAATATTGAGACTAACGCATTTTTCTTGCGCAAGAGCGTTATAACGCAACTAGTACTCTCGGGGGCGTTACTCGGGGTAAAGTTGCACGGATGGCTTTAGGCAAGGTCTAATCCGGGCTCTATGAGCTTTTGAGATGATTACTTGTATAAACTGGTCGGAAGGATATGTGAACAAGGAAAAGAGGTAGATCATAGGAACAACCCGAAACTTGGGGTTTACTCCCCAACAGTCGCCATTTACTGCTATAGGGTAATAACTTGGGTGGTGGTTATTGGGTATCTCTCTAAGGGCTTTAGATGCACAGGTGATTGTCGGATTAGTTGTAAAGATCCAAAGGTACGCCATGTTCATACTGTGTGAAAAAATGAGATGGAAAATATTACCTCTTTGTGGACGAGAAAATTCTATGGAGAACACTAAGCAACGAAGTAGAAGTCCTTCTTCACGGCTCCAAATCGAATCTGCAACCAATCAAAGCACTAGTGTAATCTCTACAAAGTATAGCTTACTACATCAATTAAAATAGCAAATAAGAAACATAAAACAAGGCATATCTAAACCACTCATATCATGCTACATAGACGATTGAACAACAATTATGGCAATGATGCATCGAATGGAAAAAACGATACGATTCTATTGATTTATGAAAAGGAGGATTACAAGCATCGGTTGCACCAAGCCCTTCTCAATCTTCCAATTCCTCTCTCTCTTTCTCTATCTTCGAGTGTGATGATTCTCAAGGCGAGAAAGCTCTCGATGAACTTCATCGATATTCAAGCCTCACACTACAACAATGAAATTATGCTCCACATATAATCAAACCTTTGACCTTAGACCAAGAGCCCACGGCTCCAATTTATAGGAGATGGAGAGAGCAAACCTTGCCAACTCTTTCAACGAGTTAAAATCGGAAAGATCTAGATGTGTCCTTGCTTTTCCTTTCTTTTTCCTTCCATAGGAGTTTAGTTGTGTTTGGAAATGCCTAATAAAAGGTTTGTGCCATTTAGTTTCCATTTTGAATTAGCTCTCTTTAAGAAAAATTTGGAAATTCCGGTCGATTTTCCGCAAAGATATTTGTCTGTCAACACCTTTTGACCTTACAATGCACCTTCTACATTTCAAGGGTTGATGAATTCCATTTTTCAAACCCTTCCTTAGAAAAAATTGTGTTAGTATTTTTGATGATATACTAATCTACAGCAGGTCTTGGAAGGATCATGTTCAACATGTTGACGAGGTGCTCAAACTATTGGAGGAGAAACAATTACATGCAAAAAACCTCCAAATATTTCTTTGGAGTACAAGAGGTGCAATAATAAGGTCATATTGTATCTCACGAGGGTATTAAGGTAGACCCTAAAAAAATTAAATCCATTAAGGAATGGAAAGTCCCCTCAACCATAAAGCGAGTTGTGAGGATTTCTCGAGTTAATAGGAGTATTATCACAAGTTGTTAAGAATTATGGGAGAATGGCAACTCTAACAACATTATTGAAGAAAGATGCATTTCATGGACTCCACAAACAGCTAAGTCCTTTCATTAGAGAATTTTTAAGGTCTAAAATGGGCCTCTAAAGAAAATGTACAACCAAAATAAACTTTAGGAGAACCAATAGGATTCAAGATGATAATGTCAACCATGGGGGATGATTCACCATTTTTTGGAGTAAAAAAGTAAAAATATTAAAAAATAATAAAATAATAAAACTATTTTTTCCACTTCGTATTTTCAACTTATGTCCTAATATTTTACTCAAATTTTGAGCGAAATCTTGTTGGATGCCCAATTTGATTCTATAATCAGGAGTACCATGTTTCATACTTTTGATGGATCTTGCTACATGAAAAATGATAAATACATGAAAAAAACGTGGCTTAAGTCATTTCATGTATTTCTCATTTTCATGTGTAATCTCAAAAGTATATTATGTACTCCTTGGATGAAAATTAAAATTTTCATCCAACGAAGTATTCTTGCTCTAAATTTGAGTAAAACCTTAGGGAGATAAGTCAAATACGAAGTTGAAAAAATAGTTTTCTTTTTCCCTCTAAAATTTGATGATGTAATCAAATCTTATTTTATTATTTCACTATTATTTTATAATTTCCTTAGGAGGCACATTTTAGACCTCAAAATTCCCCTAATGGAACATCTTAAAGAGGCAATGTGCCTAGCACCGGTCTTAGCTACGCTGAACTTCACAAAAAACCTTTATTGTGGAATGTGTTGAGGCCTCGGAATTCCGTTGGCCACAACATGGGGGAAAACCACCCAGTCTGGACCTTAAAGCAGCTCCTTTTCATTTGGTGTGGTGGCTCCAACTGGGGATAGTGGGACTAGTTTCCCAATAAGGAATGATTTTGGGTTTGTTTTGATTATATAGCATGCAATGGAAAATTATTCTAATCTATCACATGCATCTATCTAAACTATCTATTCTACTATATACCCAGGGTATTTCTTCCTTTATGCGATCTAAAGAGATATATTTCAAATATTAGTAATGTAGATTATTTAACAGTCGAAAGAGATGAAAATTATGTAAGATGATCCTTCTAAAAAAATAGTTTGATTAGAAGAATTGTGAAAATTATATCGCATTCATATGTGTGATTATATATCAGATAAGAAATAACAGACAAATATTAGAACAGAAGTGCATGTAACATTCATTTATAATGACGTTTCAAATATATAATGCAATAAAAATATGACTATCAATCTAGAAAGTAAGACTTAATACAAGTGAATAGAATTACCATATGTACGAAGTTCCACTCATGTAAACTAACAATGGACATCTGCTCCTCTTCACTTTAAATAAATTTAAAGAGTACAGTAGTGCAACATCAATTAAACAACTTCAAAAGTCAAAAGATAATAGATTGTGTTCCATTTATTCATCAGAGCATTCACAAATTTACAATAGTGCATTCTTTGAGAATTTTTTTGAAAAAATTATGGACCCTTCTCTAAATTCATGAGAGGGGTTTAAATACTAAACTAACTATTTTTTAGAAATAGATTATTACATAAAAATAGAGGAGGTTTCAAACAACCATCCTCGTAAGACTAACTTTAACTACAATCTAGGAAAATAAAGTAACAATATGACTTATGAATTCTGATCTTTCTTTTGGATTTGATCTCGAAGTTGAAAAATATCTAGCATGGGCTTGAGCTGAGATGGCTGTGAAATCCTTGATCTGACTTGTCCCTTGAACAACGCATTTGAGAGAGCTACCTGCGATCTTCTTGTTTAATCTATTAAAGATTGTAGGGTCTAGTACTGACGATAAGGTTTGATCAGAAAATTCCAATAATTTTCTTGATCAAACTTATTTACTTTTTTAATCATTTCATCCTGCATTTTTTCCTTTTGTTTCCATTGTGTTTCTAGTTGTTTGACTTATGAGAGCACTTCATACCATCACTCTTTGATAAGTTCTGCTTTCAACAACTATTCACATACAGATTCAGTAATTTCCTTTGTCAACCTTGATGCTTTCACTGCTGCTTTCTTTGCTTGCTTTATCTGTGCTTCCTAATCCTTAAATAAGATCTACTTGTGGGATTTGTCTATCTGGGGTAGGCCAGATTCCTTTCCTGAGTATTATGCTTGCCATTGAATGTGTTCATTGATTTTCCTTTCTGTTTTCTCACATTCAAGTTTCTAGATAGCTACTTGTTGGATCAATATTTCACTTGAGTCACAATAACATCCAGTAATAGAAACTTGTTGGAAAAATGCTTCTTGTTGTTGCTTTAACTTAGCATTCACGTCCAATGCTTCCTTTATGAACTTCTTTAACTGTGGCTGGATTTTTAATATGTTCATTGATGCTTCCAATTGTGTTTTCTTCTTAGTGTTTTGTACTTGATGTTGTAATTTAAGACTTTTTAAATCCTTCTGAAATGGGATATCTTCAATTCTATTTGCTCGCTGGATTTAGACTTTTCTTTATTTAACAGTATTTCTAATTCTTGTATTCTATATTCTCTCTGCTTCAGTAACATTTTAACCTCAGTATATTTATCAACAGTGGCAGTAGCATATGCTCCTATAAATTGTCATATTTTGGTTAAATCTTCAGTAGGATCAGCTATAGGATCTTTCCACAAAACATCAACAAATTCATTTGTAAGATATGTGACTATATCATCAATTCTTATCCTTTTGCTTCTCTTTACTATAGCCCTAATATGTGACTGTACGTACTAATTTTATCTCATTTAAGCTTGCCCTAGTCTTCCTTCCATTCCTTTATGACTTTCATCAAGTTTGGATGTTTTTCTCTAAAGCTTTGTCATAATTTTTTCGTGGGACGGGTAGGTGGTACATTATCCTTAATTCTTCTACCCTAAACGAACCGATATTCTCGCCCTTTGAATCCTTGAATATTTTGTCTTCTATGTTTAAGTGGTCAATTTCCCACTTAATCATATATGTATAAGGGAGAATCTTTGGCCTTGCTACTACCTTATGGATGAATGAACATGCAACGTTGAAATAGGTTGGGTCTGAAGAAACAGAAGCACCTGTTGAAGCAACTCTGACTATTACCCTCAGCTTTTCATCCTCAAAAAGCTTACATATTTCCTCCCATGAAGAACTTTTGCATTCCTTGTTGCAGGTTGTGTCTAAGAATAGGGGAGACATATTTGAGTTTTCGGTAGATGGTTCTTGGGTAATATCTTTGCCTTTCTTGTTCATTTCTATTTCCCTCGCTCCGTTAAGTGGTTTCCTAATTTCAAGCGAATAGATAAAACATTAAAATATAGAGAACAGAGAGGAAACAAAATTGAAACAATTCTAGCAATCAATCATTTCAAAACACGCTCGAAGTAGATATAAATCTATCAAAACCTTATTTCTATTAAATATCGTTAATCATCAATAATCATTTAAAATCAAATCTCTTACACCTACATGTGAAGTATCTATCTATCAATTTAAGACATTGGATCGTATATTTAGTTTAATTTGACATGAGTCATTTCGCATGCTTGAGTAATTAACTACCATTCATCGCATATCACAACATATACCTATTTCCATTTATGATGTTACCCATAGATTTTGTGAAATGCGATCTGCACAAATCGCAAATCACAACTTTTATGCGGTAAATGATTTTTCTTTTATTTAAGTCTTGCAAAATGCGAAGTGTGCATTTAAGAAGTCAAGCAGCTTACACTTTATCGTACTTTGGAACTTTATGTTTATTTCTTTATTGGCTCATCAGGTCTGCGTAATCATAACTTTCACCGAATTGCATATAAGTTGATCGTTTAAATGAGGTGTGATGCAATTTTGTTTTATAATGGTAATTGAAGTGTTTGCAATAAAAAAAATTATATGACTTTGGAAAGATATTAGCGCATATCGCAGCCTGCATGACTTAGTGGATTTTAAGTCATTTAAGCTTGTAAGCTATGCAAATTGCAATGCGCACTAAGGATTTAAAGCGGAAAAGAAAAAGAAACTTTATTTCATAAAGTTTTTTGACTTAGGCTAAAAAAATAAATGAAATGAATTTCCTAATTATTTTTAAAGGGTCCCCATTTATTAAAATAATTGGGGATTTTTTTATAGCACAACAATTGGTGATTCACTTGGGAGAACTAGCTATCTCTGACTAAATTTTTTGAAATTTATAAAACTTTTTTGAAATAAAAAATAGTTGCAGGAATGAATTTCAAAAAAATAATACCTTACTAAGAAAAGAAATTTCTCTTAATTAAAATTCATAAGAATTCCTCTTTTAAAAATATAAGTATGAGAATCTATACCAGTCTTTACTCAGTTCAAAAAGATAAAGCAGGCGGTTGTTACAGATCAGCTTTATAAATATTTAATCTTTTATCACAGGTATAGCCTCTAATCCAATAGGAAATTTAAGCTCTTGGTAGGGTTACCTTTTACCCTTTATTCTCAAGTCATTACCCTGTTTTGGTAGGCAATATTGGTAATGTCAGTTCAACTATTTCCCTATGAACATGGTAAACAAGCTCGTGATGCGACTTATTATCTTTTAAGCTTTTCTAGTATAATATTTTTTAAATTTCTTTCAAAAATTGATAAGTTTTCCTGAATGGGGTGAATCATTGGTCCTTTTGAGGATTTATGGATGATAATGTTGATTTTTAGATGCTTTTCTATGAAAGATTTTTTTCTATGTTAAATATTATTTTCTTGACTGATAACAAAATAGTAATGCTAAATAAATATGATATTTCATCAAAGAATAGATAACTTCAGTGAAATTGCATCTTTCATTAAAAATAAAATCTATTTGTCTTTCAAATCTTTCGATTGTTTCCTTAACATTTCTTATTTCTGTAAGTGATAAATAAAAAAGGATCATCTGAGATGTTTATTTGAAAAGACAAAAATTTATACTAAGAAAAATTTATTTTCCTAAGGGAAAGAAAAAGACACTACTATACAGGGAATAGAAGGGGTTACCTCCTATGAAAAGTATTTTTTCAAAATCTTCCCATTAACAAGCAAAGAATCTCTCTTTCCTTATATATCTTGCAATAAGAATGTTGATGGGACTATTTCTTCAATTATTTGAAATGGACCTAGCCAGAGTTTTTGAAAATTCGGGTGTTTACCTTTTTCCTCATGCGCCTTGTCCCATTTCAATACCAGATCACCAATTTGAAAGTTTTTTGGAGTAACAGAAGTTGAATCAAATGAAGCTTTTACTATCTATTGATGATGTGCATTACTATGCTTAGCCTTTACTCTTTCTTCCTATAGCTTAAGAATTTTACATTGTCTAAGTTGTAGTGAAGAAGAAAGAGATTCATCAATAAATTGAACTAAGGCAAGAGAGGGAATAATTACATTTGTAGGAAGAAAAAATTCTTTTCCATAGACAATATTGAATGGAGAGGTGGAAATATAAGCTTTATGAGTTATTCGATTTTCCCAAAGAGAAAATATTAATGAATTGTGAAAATTTCGTTGGTTTTGATCAACAATTCTTTTGATTATTCTAATCAAGTTTTTGTTCGTGGATTCTGTTAAACCATTTCCTTGCGGGTAATAATTTACAGAATATTTAAGTTTAAAACCTCTTTTGATTGCAAATTCCATCATAGCAGTTCCTGAGAAGTAAGATGTGTTATCAAACATTAAATCACTAGGTAAACCAAAACTAGTTATGATATATTGATCGATGAAATCAATGATATTCTCAGAGTTGGCTACCTTCAATGTAATTTCTTCCACCCATTTAGTAAAGTAATCTGTAGTTGTGAGAATATATCTATGTTGTTTGGAAGAGTTAGGAACAATCTCACCGACTATATCTAATCCCCATTTTTAAAATGGTTGTTCGATATTAACTGGCTGTAATGGGAAGGTTGGCTTCCTTTGTCTTCCATATTCACTTTGACACACTTTGCATTTTCTTTCATATTCGTGAGCATATTTGAAAAGTGTAGGCAAATCGTAACCTGCATGCAGGATTTTGTGTGATGTCGTATTTCCTCCATAATGTCCTCCAGCTAGTCCATCATGGATTTCCTACAAGATTTTATTTGTTTCAGATTTTTCTAAGCATCTTAGTAGTACATAATCAAAATTTATCCTAAGCAATACATCATTGATTAATTCATATTTCTTGGCCTTTAATCTCAAAGCATGTTTCGTTTTGTAACTGAGTTGGGTCAGAGCATATCCATTTTTCAAATATAATTTGAGATCAGCGTATTGAGATTGTACATCGTTGAGGCTTACCTATGATATTTGTACATTGTTACATGAATCTTCTTCTGATGATAGATGGGATGCTCCTATAGGAATTATGCAAAAACATTGACCTCTAACAATTTTAGAGGGTCTAATTTCTACATTATATTCTTGTAAAGTGGTAACCCATTTAGCTTTTTTTTCTCCTAATTCTCTTTGCATTAATAGTTGTCTCATTCTGGTGTGATTTTTTAGGAGAAATTGCCTGAAATTCTTTATAGCCTTAAAGACAACAAATGCTTTCTTTTTGGCAGATGAATAATTTAGTTCTACGCCTTGTAAATTAGAACTGAAAAATGATATTGGTGCTTCAATTTGTTGGTCATTAAGATGTGTTAAAACAACAGCGTATGATGTATCTGATGAAAAATTATATAAAGTAAAAGGATTAAGAAAATTGGGGGTAGTCGGGAATAGAGCATTGACAATAGATTGTTTGATCAAATCAAATGCTTCTCTTTCATTATGTCCCCATTTAAAGGTTGAATTTTTCTTAATCATGTTTTGTAATGGTAAAACTATTTTTTAAAAGTCAGGGACAAACCTTTTAACAAAATTAATTTGTCCAAGAAACGACTAGATGGCTTTTTTGTTATGAGGAAAAGGAAATATTTTAATCCCTTCAATTCTTTCAAGATCAATATAGATACCTCTTTTTGACACAATGAATCCTAAAATTTTTCCTTCCTTTAAAGAAAAAAATTATTTGTTTGGGTTTAATGAGATGCCATACCTTTTACATCGCTCGAATACTTGCTTTAGTTCTCTCACATGATTGGTTTCTTGTTTAGAAAAGACTGTAATTTCATCTAAATAAATAACCAATGATTTATTGATAAGACCCCTAAAAGCATTGTCCATAACTCTCTGAAAAGTGGCACCTGCATTAATTAATCCAAATGGCATCTTTTGATAGGTATAAGTTCCCCACTTAGTACTGAATGTGGTCTTTAGTCTTTCATCTGGATGTACAAGAATTTGGTTATAACCCAAGAATCCATCTAGAAAATACATAAATTCAGAACCATCTACAGTTTGTAGTACATGTTCCATGGTTGGCAATGGAAAGTTTTACTTTTGACATGCTTTGTTTAAATTCCTAAAATCAATAAAAATTATAATATCGCCATTTTTCTTCCTGATGGGTACCAAGTTAGAAACCCATTAAGAATGCCTAACTAGAAAGGTGATCTTTGCTTTGAGGAGTTTGTTTAGTTCTATTTTGATTTGATTTTCAAGATTCGAGTGAATCTTCCTCAATTTTTTCTATACAGGTTTCTCATCTGAAATCATAGGAATTGTGTGGTTAATCACAGAAGTGTCATATGTTTTGAGATCAGTATAATCCCAAGAAAAGATATTTTTTTATGTTCTAAACAACCCGATAAATGATAATCTTTCTTCGGAATATAGACCAAGACCTAGATAGAAATTATACGGTTTATTATCAGTTCGTAGATGGTAGGGCCTTTGTTTTGAAAATGAAACAGTTTTGAGTTGTGGAGAATAGGTGGAAAAGCGCAACCAAAGTAGACAGGGATTTTTCACAGTTGCGGAGAGCTGGAGAATAGGTGGTGCGGAAATTGCAGAAAACCAACACAGATGGCAGGAAGGAGTGACAAGGATATGCAGCGGAACTCCCAGTGATCAGGAAGAAGCGACAAACAAAAAAGTAGGAAAAGAGGAAAAACTGACAGTCACATTGGCAAAGTAACAAATAGGCAATAAACCAGCGTAGAAAGCAGGTTAGTCCAGTAGAGGGCTGAGGAAGAGAGCCACAGGAGAGCTCTGTTTTTTCATTGTTGTAATTTGTATCTTTGTAATCGACTCTGCGGAGTAATGTAGCTGTTTGTTATAGATAATGAAATATATTTCTACCTGTGTTTGGTGTTTTGAGTTTCTTGTTAATCAATTGGTTACTGTGAATGTATGACCCGCTTTTAAATTTTAATATTTTTAATCCTGAATATGCTTAATGAGTGGTATCTTGTGCAAAGTAGTAAGATCCATTTGTTGTTCCTAGTTCTTTCTATTTTGCTTTATAGTTGTGATCATTCGATACTTTATCTGTTCCTAACCTTACTAAGGTCACAACATGCCTCGGGTGAGACTCTCTGCTCTTCGGAGTCAAGTGAAAATGTCGGCGGTGTGCTAAACTACTACGGAAACCTTGTTGGCCTCTCTTCTGAACCTAGGTCATGCTCAAAGACCTTCTTTCTCGCCAACAAATGGTTGCGTTTCCGAGACCTAAAATTTCATTTAGGAGATATAGCATGGTATCACGGATCTACAAGAGAGAACTATGAAGCTGGTGGGATAACCACTTAGATCAGTTCATATTGTAGCAAGCTGAGTTGCGACAGCAGAGGGAGAAAATTGTTAGGGATTGGGTTCTATTCTTTGAATATGCGAGTGGCCTATATGAAATTTTCTGGGGAAAGTTTTTGGAGAAACTTTATAATTGGTTGTGGAGACTACAAGTCAAGAAATTCTAAGGAGGGTCGCGTAAGCTTTGTTGCAAGTGGACGCATGTGGATCTGGTAGAACTCCATCAGTTAGATACCGATTTGACCCGAGCTGTAGATTTCTAGGTACAATCTAACTTGGAAGGATATATAGTGGAATTTTCAGCTGAGTGTTACCATTCCTTTTCAAAATCAGAAGATGTATTCAAATCTAGATTGCAGGGGAGTTGTTGAAGTAAATTCCATTATGGATCAAAGCTTTAATGGTATATGAGGGATTGATGGAATTTCAAAAATCTGAGATGTAGAATTAAAACCTCTAGTACTGGGGGAAGAAGCTGAGGGAGAGATGCTACAAGTAAGATAGAAGGAGGAATAGAGATATGGATGTTGAGACCTCGAGTAGGTTGAGAGAGCGACGAGCACATCGGAGGGCGCAGATTGCTGAGAAGTGGCGAGAGAGGGTGATGAAGGAGTTAGAGAAGTAGGAAAGTAGTCAACAAGACAAGGAGAAGGTGCCGCAGATGAAAAAGGAAATGGAAGGTTAGACGGGATCCCAAGGAATAGGAGGGACCATCAAGGAAGTTAGGCAAGTGTATAGGAACCCATCCCAAGAAGAAAATGGAGAAAAGTTCAATGTGGAGGATGCGCGCCACGAGGAGATGTCCGATGTGGAGTTGCATGTTGCGATGGAGCAACTATTCTGAGAGAGATCGGTGCCTGTAACTCAAGGTAACTCTATTCCCCAAAGTTCAAGTAGCTCTAGTCCCGACCTTCCCCTGGTACTCTATCAACCAATAGGTGAAATTTTTTTTAATTTACAAGAGTTTAGCAATTTTAATAGTGTTCAGTCTATAGCAACAATACCTACTAGCAATAGTGCTAGTAATACAATTTATTTGCCAAGGAATAGAGGTTTTATTCTAGTACCATCCACACAAAGAAATATGGCGGGATCGTTCACCCGATACCCAGAGTTATCTGGGAGGGGAAACGACGATGTGGAGCAGCACTAGTATCTCTGCGAAGCCATATGGAGGGCTCGGTAGACACCAGAGGCAGTTAAGTTGATCGAGTTTCAAACTACTCTAAGAGAGAGAGCTCTTCATTGGTTCATTAAATGGTCTGAATCTCATCCAAACCCAGTGATAGATGATGTAAAGAAAGAATTTTTCAAATAATTTAAGTTACCTCAGACAGAGCAGCAAGGTTTATCAAAGATGTGGGAGATTAAACAGCGAGAAGGTGAAATGGTGTGGGATCTAATGAGAAGGTTCAAGGATGTGATTGGAAAGTTGAGTTACCCAATCAATCCAAACCATCAGAGAGATTGGTTTATCAAGGCCATTCTTTCGTTGACGAGAACTCCCCTAACACAACAAAATATTGATACATTACAAGATGCATTGGAGAAAGAAATGAAGATAGAGGCTATGGCAGGGTATCCGCATGAATTAAAAGGAGGAACATCAGCTCAAGACCCTTCCATATTGGGGTTCACACATTAGATAGCTAGTTTAACGAAAAATTTGAAGGACATTCATCCAATATGACCTGCAAGACCCAATGTCTGGTGTATGCATTGTCTAATGGAGGGACACGTGGTCACCAAATGCCCAAGGTTGCAGGGACAGAATACGGGGGCTTCAGCAGTAGGCACACAAGGGACTCCACTAGTAGGGGGATTTGCGCAGATAAACACTCAAGGGTTATACACGTCGCAACCCCACTTCCTAGGGTTCCCTGCGTAACAGAATCAGACCGCAACTAGATACTACGAAATATGTAAAGGCATTGGTCATCAACCACGCCTATGCCCAATTTTTCATAAATACTCCAATGTTCCAAAAAATATGTATTGTGAGTTTTGTGCTTCCACAACACAAAATACAGAGCAGTGTAGAGCCCTAGATGCACTGGAGGAATTATTGGACAGGCCATCTTATAGAGTGAATGAGGCTCCAAGGGGATGAGGAGGAGGAATGATAGGAGGCAAATCTAGAGGAAGAGGACCTGTAAGATGTTACAATTGTGACTAAGAATGCCACGTGGCAAGGGAATGTCCACTACCCAGAAGGCCATGGTGCTCTTAGTGCAGAGTCAATACACATGCAACTGAAGACTATCCAGAATTAATTAAGAGATGGGAAGCAAGAGCTAGACAGAGAGGAGCACATTTGGTGAATGCAGAACCAAGAATAGTAGAGGCTTGGGCTATGCAAAATCTAGCCATAGTAACACGGGGAGGAAACAGAATAGGGGAGGATGCACAGAATATAGACCTGATAAAGTTGATAAAGCCAACATCTCCAAAGCCAATTTCCAGGCCAGATAGACAGAAACAATATTTTAAAGAGGCAGTGGAAACATTTTCCCAACTCGGGGGGAGAAAAGGCATCGAGTTAACACAGCCGACTGTAGAAAAAGAGAAGCAGAACCATACAATTAAAATGATTGAAGAATGGTTCTGACTATTTTTTAAAATTGTAACCAATGCACCAATGTTGGAACAACTGAAACAAAATCTGGAGATGGTGGTGCAGGAAAACGCAGAACTAGAGGATTCAAATGACTCAACCTAGAAATATATACAGAGAATCAAAAGAAATAAGAGAAGAACAAGAAATAAATTCCACGTAAATACTCAAGTCGCGGGATTCCAAATTAAAGATACCATGCTTGACCTAGGGTCATATGTCCGCATTCTACCAAGAAATACATGGGAAGCATTGGGGAGACCAAAGTTGACATACTAACAAATCCAGCTCCACATGTAAAATCAATACTGCATTGTGCCCATAGGTAGACTGGAATAAGTTGAAGTCGATGTTGTGGGGGTAAAGACATACACAGACTTTGAAGTGATAGACATTGTGGGGGATAAGGATCCCTATCCGGCATTATTGGGGATAGATTGGGATTTTGAGAACTATGCAGTGATCAACTTGAAAAAGGAACTAATGATATTTGAATATGGGAAGTCAGGGTCACTCTGCCACTTGACCCTTATCAAGGACCCCAATATACAGAAATTGTTGACAACAGAGAATATGCTCAACTTCTCGATCATCTTTACGAGATGACGTCAGGGAAAAGAGAAGACTACGTCAACCCAACAACTGGATGAACTGTAAGTTGGAGAAGTGTTCAGAGCTTAGACTTGGGCTCAAAATAGCCTGGGATGATTGGCAACAGGGAGGATACAAGACCAATACAAGAAGATGTGCTAACATCTAAAGAGTCAATTGGATTGGAACTAAGGTAAGAGGATATCCGAATTTATCAAATATGAATGTTGTAAATACATTTATTGCAAGAATAGAGGATAAAGTACCAATGGAACATAGAGTCTTGCTCATGGATGTGGCTTTACAATAAACGTCAGCAAGATGGTGGAGCAATCATCGCAACTCACTGTTGTGATGGGAGGATGTTGCAGCAGCATTAAGAGCCATATTCAAAGAAGATGAAGGACCATAATTCAATGAAAAGTACCAAGGGGATTCTGATCCCATTAAAAATTTACAAAATTTTGAGTGCTACTGGAAGAAATTAGGGTACCCGGAATATCTGTGGATGCACAATTTTATACATTCACTAGATCCAGTTCCACAAACTTGGTACTTAACTGAAGAGAACAAAACAAGAACTGGAACCTGGAAATTAGTGGCAGATAAGTTTACACAATACTTTTCTTTTGAAGGAGAAACAAAACTAGTCACATAGGCACTATAGGCCATCAAAAGAGTACTATTCGTTCCAGAGATTCAGGAAGATTAAGAAAAACTACTCTCGAAACAGAGTATCAAACATTTAGTAATGAAAAAAGATAAACAGTGAAATGGATGACGATGATCTAGAAAATCTTAGACACTTATATTTTGAAGAAAAAGAAGGAGAGTGGGATATACAAGAAGAACCTACAACAGAGGGAATCCATCTACTACCATTGAAGGACAAAAAATTGAACATCGGAACCCTGGAAAAACCCAAGATTGCGTCAATTGGCGACTACTGGGATGCAGAAATGACTAAGGAGATATTTAATCTTCTACGGGAATATGAAGACTTATTCCCATCCTCAGTAATGGAGCTAAAAGGAATAAAAGGAGACATGGGGGAAATGCATATAATATTGAAGCCCGACGCAAGACTAGTAAAGCACAAACCTTATCTTCTGAATCCAAGAGTAAAAGGGAAAATCAAGGCAAAGATAGATAAAATGCTGAAAGCAGGGTTGATTTTTCCAGTGGAAGAAGCAGAGTCGGTAAGTCCTATAGTTATACAAAGTAAAAAGGAAAAGTTTGAGATTCGATTATGTGTTGACTACAGGAGCCTCAACAAGGCATGCATACATGATCCATTCCCCACTTCGTTTAGTGATGAGGTGCTCGACAATGTGGCAGGAAATTAAGCTTATTCATTTACAAATGGATTTTCAGGATACCATCAAGTGAGGATAGTTGAAGAAGATAAGAAGAAAACAGCATTCACAACTAAATGGGGCTCATTTGAATATCATGTAATTCCCTTTGGGCTGAAAAATGCATCGGCAGTATTTTCACGGATCGTGATAGAAACATTTCGAGAATATATCCACAAATTCCTTGAGGTTTATATGGATGACTAGACAGTTTACACCCTTTTGAAGAATGATGCAACCTTATTAAGGATAATGTTCGATAAATGTAGACAACTCCAGATTTCACTCAATCTTAAGAAGTGCATCTTTGCAGTACCTTTTGGGATGTTGCTAGAACATGTTGTTTGTAAACAGGGTGTTTGCGTGGATCTAACAAAAGTGGCAGTTATAATTAACATAGAGGCACCAAAAACCGTGAAACAGTTGAGGTCACTTCTAGGCCATATCGGGTACTACAGAATATTCATCTGCAACTATGCAAATATAACAACCCCATTGGAAAAATTGTTGCAAAAATCGGAGCAATTCATTTGGACAAACGAGTGTACTACTGCCCTCAATAAACTTAAAGAAAAATTAGCAAGTGCACCCATATTAGTTCATCCTAATTGGGACAAGAAGTTCCACATCCATATTGATGCCTCCAACAATTGCATTAGGAGTAGTTCTGGCTCAACCAAGAGAAACTTCAGTTGATCACCTAGTTTACTTTACAAGCAGGAAGTTATCGACGACTGAAAGGAACTACACAACAACAAAACAGGAAGCTTTAGAAATGGTGTATTCCCTTCAGAAGTTTCGCCATTACCTATTATGAGGTACATTCAAATTCTTCATGGACCATTTAGCATTGAACTACCTAGTTAACAAGTTGGTCCTTGAAGGAAGGATCTGTATATCGCTCCTACTATTCCAGGAGTTCACCTTTGAAGTGATAGTGAAACCGAGAAGACTAAATGTGGGTCCTGACCATTTATCAAGACTAGAAAATGGATAAAATGTAGGGTACGTAGATGACCAACTGCCAGACATTGATCTCTTTATAGTAGAAGCCATCCCGGACTATTTATATCAGATAGCAATCTATTTGGCAACAGGACAATGCCCAACTAAATATACAACTACTCAGAGAAGAAATCTTGTTGTAAAGGAAACTGAATATCAGCTAATAGCAGGACAACTTTATAATATGGGATTAGACCAAGTCTTGTGGAGATGTGTCATGGACCATGAAAGGGATATTATACTATGGGAGTGTCATTGTGGAGTTACGAGGGGTCACATTGGCGTAAAACCCACCGCAAGAAAGATATTACAAGCAGGGTTATGGTGACCCATAGTACACAAGGACAGTAAAACATTTGTAAATAAATGTGACGTCTGCCAAAGAACGGGATGTCCATCACACAGAGATGAGCTACCACTTCAACAAGTAAGAGCATTGCAGCCATTTGAGAAGTGAGTTGTTGATTTTATAGGACCAATCACACCTGCCGCAATACATTCACAGGCAAGGTACATAATTACAGTAACAGATTATCTTACCAGATGGGCAGAAGCAGTACCAGTGAAGGATTTCATGGCAGAAATAGCAGCCTGGTTCATTTTTGAAAATATCATTAGTAGATTTGGCTGCCCAGAAGTATAACCAGTGATCAAGGTACACACTTCATCAATACAACAATCAAATATCTGTTATAAAATTTTATGGTACAACATCATAAGAGAAATTCATACCATCCTCAGGCAAATGGAATAGTTGAAGCATTTAATAAGATTCTAGAAAAGGGACTAACAAAGATTTGCAACGCTAATCGATATGACTGGGACGAGTTCATACCAGCAACATTATGGGCGTACAGGACAACTATGAAAATACTGCACAACCAGACTTCTTTATAGCTGGTGTATGGGAGGGAAGTGGTGGTACCTACTGAATTTATCATACCGGGTCTGTTAATCGCTTAAACACTACATTTAATAGAGGAAAACTCAATAAAGGAGAGCCTACATGAGCTACAATAACTTGAAGAGGATAGGTTTTTGGAAAAATTCCATCAAGCAGTCCAAAAAGATAGACAGAAAGCTTGGCATGACCGTCATATCAAACATAAAACATTTACAGTCAGAGGAAAAGTTTTATTGTGTGACAGTAAGTTCCAAAAGTTCCCAGGTAAGCTCAGAATTAATTGGATGGGACCATACCATGTAATTGAAATTCAAGATTCAGGAGCAGTTCGGTTAGCACAACTAGACGGCCAAGTATTACCAGGATGAGTGAATGGCGCACTCCTGAAGCCTTATCACGAGTAAGTTTCACTATTTCATTTTCAAATAACTCTCGCAACTGAGAGGAGTCAGTAGGGTATAATAGAGATAGGTAGAGTCGATAACTCCCTTGCACCTGAGAAGAGAATAGATATAAATCACAATAAAGCGCAAATTGCAATAACAAGAGGAAACTCACTATTGCAATGCGGAGACCGCATCGCAACCGATTATGGTCGGGGGGAGGGTAGTGTCCAGTGTGTCATCCATGTTAGAAAGCCAAATGTGTCAAACATCATTCCGTCATAATGACCCATCATACTGATGTTAGTCCATAGGATTACCCAGATTTGAGAATTAACTTCCATAATTAGTAACATCCATACCATAATAAATTTTCCATATAAGGCCATAATCATTACTCATCACCTCTACCCAAATCTCGAAGTCACAGTCAGCCATGTCAGAACACACCTCATCGCGGTAAATAATCACATGATTATAGCTACGGGGGAGGCAGAAAAATTAATTATTTATGGGGTCTTATCAACCTCATTCATGCCAGTTACATTAATTAACCCACATGAAATAAAAAAGCAAGAGAATGCCGAAGAATTCTGAGTTAAAACAAGAAACAGCAACAACAGTAAGCGAAATCTCATTAGAAGAAGTCCAAAGAGAGAATCCAGTAGCAGGAATTTACAGAGAAAGAGCAGGGGTAGCACTTCAAGTGTACAAAAGAAGATCAAAGATGACCAGGGTAGCACCAACAGTCGTCGAGCCTGAGATCGACGAGAGAATTCAGAAAATTTAATATCTATTGGGAAAGTATGACAATGCGTCACTGATCGACACAGATTTCACATATTCCTACCAGTTTCTAGCTATAAAGAGGCAGGTCTACATATAGAATTACGCTATGAAAGGAGGAGAGGAAGCAACAAGACTGAATCTAGAGTTCAGAGGTATCCAGAGGTCGATAATACTAAACCTCAAGAACCTCCCAATGTTTGGAACTAGAGGAGCAGCAATGCAGTGTACTAAATTCCTACTGAGCAGACTTCAGAACGGGTCACTATGGCTAGGGAGGGAAATACCGATACATGCAAAAGATATTCACAGGATAATGGGATTATTAGCAGAAGGAAGGGATGTCTCCACGACATTCCAGAACGTCTCCAAGAGAGAAAAGAAGGCAAGAGATTGTGATTACTATAATAAATATGAAATTAAAAGAGGAGGGAAGGGGGCGAAGATAGACCTTATAAACAGCCCAGCAGTTAAATTTTCCTGTTACCTGATTGAAGGCAAGAAAATGAGGCACTACACGAAGGGCGAATGTACCCTCGACACCATTTTAGTTGCGGAACACTGCCTCTAGGGAACCCAGCTGAACTGGTGTACGTTTTTGCTAAATGAACTGTTCGAAGCCTGCGAAGATAACTACAAAAGATCCACTGGATTCATTTACGGCTACCTCATCATGGTGTTTTCAATGTGGAAATGGACTCACCCGAGGGTGAGAAATCTCATGGAAATCACAAGTGATCAGCCGATGGCGATGAAGTTTACGCCTTGGAAAATCTCAGGAGACCCCAGCACAAAGGAGGTAAATGAAGAGGCATTCACATTCTGGTACAGGAAGATGGTGGATATAGTTGCAAGGTAGCAAAGGGTTCTGAGGAGTCTACTGGACAGATATTCTTCTTAAATATGGTTCAGGGTCACTCACAATCAGACATACATCAGGCCCACTTGCGTGGATGAAACAACGTTTAAAATGAGATCGTCAAAGTTTCAAGTTGAAGAAAAGGAATTACACACCGAATTTTGTTCCTAGTTGGGGGTGGGAACAGAGATCAGAATCAGAATCCATCACTACTCGTTCAATGGCATGCTGCCAAGAGCACTACCAGGGGAGACACCGGATGAGACACTGAGCAGAGTGTCTCAGTTGTAGCTAACACCCATACTAGTAGAGCTGGAAACAAGGTTAAAAGGCTTCAATCGAGTAATTCAACTCTCACAACTGCTTCAACTGTGTTTCCTACTTTTTTAGAATTTCAGTCCTCAAGTTCTACGTCACCTTCCATGGTTGCACCTATCATCACTTCCCTACCATCCACCATGTTTAATTTGTTAGGTTCCCATGATTTGTTAGATTGGTGAGATCAAATGCATAGGGTAACATCAGACCAGTCTTTGGAGTCCTAGGACCTAGCCTTCCTGGACTCAGAGAGGGCTCACTCTATTTGTGCAAAGGATGTGAACTTGTTTTCTTCTAGGGTTTTGATTTTAGGCTAGTTGTGAAGTGTAAGGTTTGTTTTTTTGTTTTGGTGGGTAAGATGATCAAGTAGAATAAATGGAATGAGGAAATCTTCAATTCATTGGGTTATGAAGTCTATAAAATTCATGGAAAGTTCAACAATGGATCGGGGAGCATCAGAGGGAAAATCTAGCATTAGTCAATGGATTTTCAAGATTTATGGTAAATGAGATGGACATCAAGTTTGTGAACAAAGGTAGGGTAAAGGGAAATCAAGAATCCTTTATCATGTACCTTTTTAACAAGAAGGGAATTAAATACTTAAGCATAAAGAAGCAATCAATAGACAGGGAAAACCAGTAACTCTTTGATTCAACTTAAGCAAATAAGCATTCAAGACAAACATTCCAATGAAATATAGAAGGCGAGAAACTCATTTAACTTCTAGAGATTTCACCCTTAAGGTTAGAAAACATTCAAGATACACATATAAATTTAATCAAAGAAGAGGGAACGCCTAAACATAATTTATCATAGCTAGGAAGATCTTTGAAACAATTTTTCAAGCATGGACAAAGGGCATGATCGAAACATAGCCTCTTTGGCAAACCTAAGGAGTGGTACTTCAAAGAGAGACCTCAAAACAGTGTTTTAGTGATATCAAACAAGAAGGGCTTACCATAAAAAATCTAATATATCTATTGTATTAAACCATTCATGAGATAAAAAAATATTAGGGGGTCTAGGGAGAAAGTAATAATTCTCTACAATGTCCTAGCAGAAGAAAACATAGAGGCAATGAAGAACAAACAGAGCTAAGGTGCCTTTGAAGAACATTTCTTAGTCTAAATCCTTTGTTCTATTGAAACATAGAAATATGGAAACATAATGAAGCATGAGAAAACAATAACTGAATAGAAGCACTTCACCATTAACCAAGCTCAGGGATCCTGCAAGCAAGCCTTCTCCATCAACAAGCAAAACAAGCCATTCACAAGCTCCACAACACCAACTTTCTCTTCAACCTCCAAAAGACTATGTATTGCTCCAAAGACTCATCAAATTCCAACCTTTACAATGAAAACCCTCATGCTCTACTTATCTAGTAAGGGAGGGAAGAAACCCTAGATAAGGTTAGAAAATGTCAAAATCACTCATAAATGTCATAAATGCCCAAGAGACCATGCAAGGCCCAAGGCACAAAATATCCCAAGGAATAAATGCCAAAATAACTTCTAGAACCTAATTCTAGAGTGATTTGCCTCAAAAAACATCAAAATATCATTTTGCAATAAATGAGAGTGTTTTGTTGACTTTTGGCCAAAAACACACAATGTTGTCTATAAGCACAGCGCCCTCACAGGCAGAAAATTGGTCCACTTGCAGCCAAGTTTTGGTGGCCTTCCCGATGTTGAAATTTGCCTCATGATGGCCCATGGGAAATCTGGTTGAGTCTACTTTCCAAATCTACCAGAGGTTTTTTGATTGAGCTCCTGTAACTAGTCCAAAAGGAAATTTTCCCAACACTGCTCTGAGCACAACACCAAGCCTGAAAATGAGGTAGAATGGTAGAAAATTAGGTGTTTTTTGACCTTTTGGGGTGTCAAAAATGCTCCAAATGCTCTAAAGTTTGGTGAGGATAGTGTACTAGGCATGAGAAATCCAAAAAGGTAAATTTCGCCCTCTTATGATGCCTAAGGAAAAATCATAGCGCCAGGGGTGTTGCGCTTAGAGGCCTCCAAATTCACAAAAAAACCAAAAATTGTCGAAATTCTCTCAAACTTGGTGGATGTCTCCCTCATGGGATTTAAGAAGCTTGTAGAAAATCTTGAGGCAAGATTTCAAGGTTTAATTAGTCTTTTCCTCTTTTTAGTGTTTTGAATTTCAATGAGGACCTCTTTGAGCTTGGCACTAGTGAGTTTGTTTTTCAAGGCTTAGTGTGTAGGCCAAGGTCTCTTTTTATCTTCTTCATATGTTTGTGCTCATCTTCTTCATTTGAACAGCCCTCTTCATATTTTCTTTTATCTCTGTTTTGACCAATATTTTCATTTCTTTGACTGTCTCTAGGGCTCTTAGTTTGTTCTTTATTTTCTGTAAGATCATCCTCTGTTTGTTGGTTACCTGCCCCATTTGTGCCCACATTGTCCTTCCCATATTCACCTTCATCATTCTCAATGTGGTTGCTGCTTTCTTTATCATTTACCTCTTTTTCATCATCAACCTCTATGCCTTCTACCTTATCTCTGATTTCTTGCTCACCTTGGCTTGACCCATTCTTACTGTTAATTTCATCATTGTCTTCACTGCCAATAACCTCCTATGCTTTTATGTTTCCTGCCTCTTGTTGACTTAATTCATCATTCACCTTCATCCCCATTTGGGCTTGGACTCATGGTCATATTTTCCCTCACTTTCACTTGACTGTTCATTGCTAATTCCTTTCTCATCAATTTAACCTTGCCTATAGGTCTTGAAGGCAATGTGGAGGTGCCTTCCTTCAGCCTCTGGCAAAATTTTTTGTAATTTGGATGATTTTCTGCATAAGCGTAGCACCGAGCAGGAAACTGGGTGAGTCGAGCCCTGTACGTGCAGCGCTGCATGCCTCATATAGGCCTTCTGGCCTCTCGGTGCAGCGTCGGGCAAGAAAAAACCTGTCGAGTCTCCCTCTGGACGCCACACTAGAAGAAAATGAGCGAGTCGGGTGCTCTGGGTGCAACGCTACACATCTCGTGTAGGCCTGTTGGCCCCTGGGTGCACCATTGTGCCCCTGTGTGTGTCTGGTCTGCCTGAGCGCAGTGTCGGGCTAGACACGCAACGCCTCACGCTATACATGCAGCGCAGTGCAAAAAATGCACTGTGAAGACCCCTATACGCGCAGCGCTAGGTCCTGTGAGCGCAGTGCCGGGTTCTGAGCGCAACGCCGGTAACTTGGCCCAAAAATTGACCAAAAACTTAGAATTTCTTCCTTGAAAGGTTTTTTTGCTCTCCTCAACACATAATTAGCTAAGTGAAAAGTGAATTGACCCTTTATAGTTTTAAGCAAACAATTTATCTTAGCCAAACCCATTTTGTAATGTTTCTTAACCTTTCTATTATTTCACTGATATTCTTTTTTCCTTTTGCAGTGGGTGACTTAAAACACAAAAAGGGTACCTTGTCCTCCTGATCATTTTCTTTATTGCTCTTCAGCTTTCTGACAGGGTGAACTCTGACTTCCTTTGGCCTATGGATGCCTTCAAAACTTGTTTTGGTAGATGGTTGTTTGAATCACCAGATTTCACTGTGTTTTGGTTTGTTTCTGTCTTTTGATTATTTTTACAATTTTTTAGGCCATTGCATAGTGGCAGCACCCCTTTAAAAAATATCTTTGTCCTTGCCTTAGAGATCAAACTTCCCTTTTCTTGATCGATGACTGAGAAACCTGTTTTCATATTTCTTATTATTTTCAGGCATGATACAATTAGTTTTGACCAATCAAATGGTTTTCACACTTACGCATATTTTTTCTTTGCAGGTGCCTATGGCATGCTGGTTTTTAGCGTTGTCTGATTTTCTGGTGTTTGACACTTTCATGACAGTGACCTCAAGATCAGTTTGGTATCCCATTTTGAACATCAAACCTATGCTTTGATTCCTTTGACCATTTGATAGCAGTTGACTGCACTTGAAAACTTGATCTCCCTCACACTAATACTCTTTGCATTCTTTCCCTTTGAGGCAGTGAAGCATTGTTACCTTGGCAAACCATGGAAGTCACCTTATGAAATCTATCCCAAACCTTTTGCCTATTTTCATCATGGAGGCTCATAGTCTTTATTTCACCCTCTTTTCCTATCCTCCCAAAACTTTAGGTTTTAGGGCTGTTAAAAAAGAATAATTAGTGTTGTCTTCTAAGTTCTCTATAGCCCTTTCAAGTTCATTCATTTCTGTCCAGTTCATCTCACCTTTTTCCCTTCTTCATTTATAACTTCTAAAATCTTCAAATTATGCTTGGTTGTGCTAGTGTGCCTTTGCCCTTGTGTTTTGTTGTCTTGACTCCTTGCTTGGCACACTGTTGGTCCAATAAATCCTAGAAATCTTGATTTTCCCTAAAAATAGGCTGCTTACTTTTCCATTAGCTTGTGTGTACCTTTAATGAAAAGAAGGCCTCTTACCTTACCAATTTCTCTGTTGATAGTTAACTCGACATTCCTGTAGAAATGTCAATCATGGACAGTTATTCTTTGCAAATTTTGAATTTGACTAAGGAGGTCTTCCTTGAAGGTTTTTCTGATATGTTTTGGTAACAACAGATGTTTCCTTTCTTTTCCATTTGATTCACCTTCTTGGCACATTAAAAACACTGGTTTAGAACATTAAATACAACCCTACAACCTATGAAACCCTAGTGACCTAGTGGGAGGCTCTTTGACTGAAATAAATGGCTTACGATTTCCAAGTATGAAAAAGAAATTTTTTGACATATAGGTGTATTGAGGATCCAAAACCAAATGTACTTTATTTATTCAAAGAGCCTATAGAGGTAGCCTTTAAGACCATCAATGCTTGAGGAATTTGATGAACATGAGAGAAGGTAAGCTGTTTGGAAAACTTAGATGGAAAGTTGAAGGGTATATGAAAAATATATTATTGAGGTTATGGGTATGAAAATGGGACAAAGATGAGTGTCATAAGTCCATGAGAGAGTTTTTAGGAGTGGTAGGCGAATCAGGGAACAACAGAGTAATGAGATAGTGAAAATTGTATCCTAAGGATAATGAAGGCAGTGAGATTTCTAAAACTCACAACATTCATGAATTTTGTTTTCAGAAATCTAGGACAAGCATTGAGTCATCTAAAAAATAGCAAAAATTATTGATGACTAACAGTGGCTTCAATTGGGGAGGGCAGATCCTTTTCAGGAAGTGTCCATCATTTCAGATCTCTAGGTTTATGAAGACCAGTGCCTCATCCATTTGGAAAATTTTCTTCTTTTCATTTGCTGATGTTTCTTTTGAAGTTATGATCTCAAGAATCTGAAAAATATAATTACTTCAACTTCATCTCTACCTGCCCATCTTACTTGGCCTAGCATTTTTTCTTCCTTCGGTGCACTTGAACTGGCAAACCCTTAAAAAAACAAACTATCTACTTCTACCCTTATTACTTCCAAGAGTTCAGATTATGCTACTGAACTCTTTTTATTCTCTTCCTAGACTAACTTACTGTCAATATTAAGATGTATGACAGACTTCATTCTCTAAGCTATTGACATGAAATTGAAAACATGGTTTGAACCAGGATTAGGAAATCTGATTCACCATGGGTTGTGGCATTAGGACAATCTACACACAAACATTATTTTGTTTACCCCTTAGTTAAACTGAGAGGGGGGGGGGGGGGGGGGGGGGTGAATCAGTTTAACACATTCATGAGCTTTTAAAAATTTTCATTAAGCTTATTTACAACTTAATTTCATGATCAACTTTATATGTGAACCATATTAATATGTGAGAAGCAAATGTTAAGATAATATGACAACAAACTTATTATGAGAGCAGCAAGTATTAAGAAGATTGAATAGACCATATCAACACATAGGCATCACACACAAAGATAACAGATATAAGTGGAAACCCGTAAAGGGAGAAAACCACATCTTATTATTGTTGTGATGCAAAGGCAAGATCCAACTCCCTCTAACCACTAATTTTCTTTAGGCACCAACCCACGGGAGGCTCCAACCTCAATTACGCAAGCTACAACTTGCAAGGAAGCTCCAACTCCCATCAATTTTCTACAGGCACCAACCTACAGGAGGCTTCAAACTCATTCAGCTACAACTGACATCTATCAAGCTACAACTTGATAGGGAAGCTCCAACTTCCTCATTCTATCAAAAGAAAACATTTGTTGATTTACCTTGGATATCAGCTCTGTTTTGTACCTTCTTTTGTGTTGTCCTCCCATCTTCAATTCTGTCTTATATCATCTCTGATTTTTCACAACATCTCTTTCTGCTCCTCCTTCTTCTTATCTTCTCTACCTCAATTCTTCATTCTCTGCATTCTCTAACCTCTCTCTGCATATTAATGCAATATCTTTTATACATTTTGCCTCACAAATGTTCGTATTCCACAGGGAATTCGAAGTGAATAGCCCTGACTCTTCGCCTTTTGCCCCCTCATTTCTTTGTCCAGCTCATTCAGAAAAACTACAGCAATTTGTACAAATTTCTGTTTTACAGTGGAGTTTTGTTTCCTACGGATACTTTCCAGTGCATCACAAACAATATAAACCAATTAAAAAATGTTTACATTCAGTTACAATATGGACTACAAATCAATCCATTCAGTTTTGGATCACCGTGTGTTTTTCTTTTTTGTGACTGTCTCTGTCTTTTTCGTCTCTGCTTGCTCTATTGTTCACAGCAATTGCGTAACTCCTGTGTATATATATATATATATATAACTGCCATTTTTATATAAAGAAAATCAACTCTCAAAGTAATAATAAAAGACCTTTTAACATATTAAATGCCCTTTCGGGCCCACCATCCAAACTTTGTTTTATGCTCCGATGCGATGAGTCTCCTCCAGAGATTTCCGATGGCGATTGATCACAATCGCAAAATTCATTAACCTGTTCTGTTGTGCTGCCTTGCTCCGATGTGGTTTCTTCCTTTGTGATGGTTCTGATGCGATGATCGCAATCGGAACTTTCAATGGTATGTTCTGATGTTCTGCTTTCTCCGATGCGATGGTTCACTGTTCACTTGCACTTTCACTGCGCCGATGCGATTGGAATTCTTCGATGCAATAGATCCAATGGCTATGATTAGTTAGGAACGGATGGTTGTGATTGAATCGCTCGATTGTAATCGAAATTTCCAATTTTTTCGCCTCTCTGCGTCTCTTGTTCTCTGCTGATCTTTATTCTTTCCCTTGGCCCCACGTATTCAATGGTTAAAGTTCATTGTTCGACTTAGTTAAACCAACACGTTGTTACATATATCCGCAGGGAATTTTGGGCCCACAACTCTATTCAAATCATATCAATCATAACACATATATATATATATATATATATATGACACCATATATATGTATTCCCCAATAAAATGTTGTAAACATTAATAACCCGTAGCTTATATTAAAACCCATGTCAATGCATATGCTTTGCTCCTATCCTTGTGCTCCAGATTTAATTTAACTCGCCTTGGTTATAGTACTATAATGAAATGTCTAAGGTTTGGCTTACCTCTCGTTAATCCGCAACATAATCAGGGTCTACAATTTATATATATATATACATATCAACCATTCAACATTTTCTTCAATGGTTAATAACTAACCATTAATGCGATAATTCAACTGGGCCCACCGCAACTTATATCCACATATACAAACTTTATACGCGCACCCTTTGTGGTATTTCATATTCACAATACTATATTGACATATATTACCTCCTCCATCATACATTATAGCAAAACCCTTTGGAATTACCCAAGTGAAAACATATATAATCGTTTTCGGGCCCACCTTCCTCCACACTGTATTAATATTATAGTTTATATCAACCTTGGCGTGAATACAACACCTTTCAAACATTATACCACGACTTGAATTAAAACCGACCTTTGGGCCCACAATGCATTGTTAATTACCTTCCGCCTTTTTGTTAACTTTTATAATACACACAATACACTTAACTTCGCATAATACTTGGCCCCGCAGCAATGAATGTAGGTCCCACAGCATGCTTTACATAAGATATGTCAACAAACGTTAAAACCATTATAATACCCTTTGAATGTATAACGAGTAAGCCTCATATGAAATAAGGTTTGGCTTTAAACTTTGATTTATGTTTCAATTTTCAACATACGTTCGACTTGGACCCACAGTGCTTTGCCTCAATTAACCTTTGTTCATCGCGCAAGTGTGATTACCGTAGATCTTCCAGCCTTGGCAATCGGACATACACAGCTAATATCATGTTTTTCTTTGGGTCGAGGGTTAACACTCAAAAATTACGCGATATAAATGGTATTCCAATACCACTTATTGCCACGCTTCGACTGAAGACCCATATCACGTTTTTTTCACAAAAACTTTTTACCGCTTATGAACCGTGCGATACATCTGGTTTCTTCAACTCCGGATTTACTATTCATTCAGGGTTCCGCTCTTGACTCAGGGTTCCGGTTCTAATGATTTCTCTTCAATGTTTATTTTTCCTCCATATTTCGTTTACATGTGCAGTTTGTGTATTAAACCTGCATTATAATTAGAGTGTATATTTATCAATTTATTCCTTTTTCCTTTTGGTTCCGCTCATTCTGCATGGTTCCACATCTTCTATTTTCATTTCACAGTGGATTTGTTAACGGCTTTGCCTCGGATACATTTCTTTGTAGCTTCCGCCTCTCCCCATCACATATAAACCCTTCCATTATATTCTCTGTATTCTCTGTCTTTTTATTCTCTATCTTTGTGCATGACTGTTTCACTGTACTCTCTGTATTCTCTGTCTCTGTGCATGACTGTTTCACTGTATTATGTATTCTCTATCTCTGCATCCTATGTATTCTTTGTATTATGTGCAACCTGGGCTGTATTCTCTGTATTCTCTATAGACTTATTTTTCTACCTTGCTTCTTTTGATGTTGCTCGACCCTCTCTACATCTTGCTGCCTCTTTTTCTATCTCTCTGATTCTATGCTGCTCTCTTTGTCTCTCTCTGCTTCTATGCTGCTCTCTCTGCCTCTCTCTGCTTCTATTATGCTCTCTCTTCCCTGTTGCTAGGTGTTCCTCCTTTTCCATCTCCTTTTCCATCAATGACAACATTTCCAACAGTCTCCCCCTTTGGCATTGATGGCAACACATCCACCAGTAATCCAGTGCTTCCTCCAGGTCTTCCTCCCCCTTTGACATCAATGGAAAAGGGTTGCACTCTTTGTCCATTTTACTCTTGTCTGTTTTACTCTTGTCTTCAACTTTGATCATGCCTAATATTTTTTTCAACTCTTGTCCATTTTACTCTGATCTTGAGGACGTGTTCCATGCACTGCTCACTTGCTTTGGCTCTTTGATGACTCTCTTTGTTGACTGATCTCCCCCTGGAATGATGTTTTATTTTCTATTCTCCCCCTGGAATGATTTTGTCTCTTCATGTCAGTGAGTAGCATCTGCAGATACTACCCCTATTTTGTCTCTCATAAATTCGAATGGTTCTCTAACAAGATTTTTTGTGAATATATCTGTTGTTTGTTCTTTTGTTGGCACATATTCCAACTTCACTACCTTCTATGCTACTTGTTCTCTGAGGAAATGGTACTTTATTGGGATGTGTTTAATTTTTGAATGAAGTACAGGATTTTTTGATATACTTATTTAACTTGTATTATCACATTTGATAGAGATAGGTTCATCAATGCTTGCCTTCATTTATTGGAGGGTTTATTTCATCCACATGACTTGTGTGCAACATGATGCTACTGCTATGTATTCTGCTTCTATTATAGATAGAGAAATCGATGTTTTTTTCTTTCTTAACCATGCCACCAGACTTTTCCCAAATAGAATGCACCTCCATTTGTGTTTTTCCTGTCATCCACACAGCTGGCCCAATCTGCATCTGTATATGTTGTCAAAGCAAAGCTATTTCCTTTTGGATACCATAGTCCATACTGTGCAGTTCCTTGTAGATATATGAATATTCTTTTGACTGCTAGGAAGTGATTTTGTTTTGGTGCTGCTTGATATCTTGCCACGAGTCATACTGCCAACATGATGTCTGGTCTATAAGCTGTTAGGTATACCAGACTCCCTATCATGGATCTGTAATGTCTTTGATCTATATCCGCAGATCCATGATCAGCACATAGCTTGCATCCAGTAATCATGCGAGTTGACACAGGTTTGCAATCTTCCATTTTAAAATTTTTCAACATCTCTTTTAAGTATTTTTCTTGTGAGATGAATGTACCTGTGTTCTTTTGCTGAACTTGAAGTCCTAAGTAGAAGGTGAGCTCCCCAATCATAGACATCTCAAACTATGATTTCATTTCTTCAGCAAATCCTTTTGCTAACTCATATTTGTTGCTTCCAAACATGATGTCATCTATATACACTACAACAATCAGGAGTTCATTTTCATTTGCCTTTATGTATAGATTGTTATCTACTCCTCCTCTCTTAAAGCCTTATTTTTGCAAGTACTTGTCAGCCTTGAATACCATGCACGAGGAGCTTGTTTTAGCCCATATAGGGCCTTCTTTAGTCTGCACACATAGTATTATTTATCTGTTAATGAGAATCCTTCAAATTGTTCCATGTAGACTTCTTCTTCTAGATCTCCATTCAGGAAGGCATATTTCACATCCATTTGATATACCTTGAAGTCATGGTAGCATGCAAAGGCCAAAAATATTCTGATGGCTTCCATTCTGGCTATAGGGGAAAATGTTTCATCATAATCAAGACCTTCAATTTGTGAATATCCCTTGCATACAAATCTGGCTTTATTCCTGATTACCTGTCCTTTTTCATTCATCTTATTCTTGAATACCCATTTTGAGCCTATGACATTTTTCTCAGTGGGTCTTGGAACTAATTCCCAAGTATTCGTCTTTTCAATTTGTTCCAGTTCTTCATTCATATAATTCACCCAATATTTGTCCTTGCTGGCTTCTTCAAAATTCTTTGGCTCTATTTTTTATAACATAGCTAGGTATACCTCTTCTATCTATTTAGTTAGCTACCTTCTTGTCTGGACTCTTACACTCTTGTCCCCAATGATTTGATCTTCTGGATGGTTCTTTTAAGTGTATCTTGAGGGGCCTTTTGAGTTCAGTTCAGTATCTTCTGTTGTCTTTCTTATTTCGTCATCATCTTGGTTCTCTTCTTCATGATCTTATGGAGGATTGCTACAACCTGTACTTCTTTTCTTATTTGGTAGTTCTTCATCAAATCTTACATCAATGATTTCCACAATTTTGCAAAGAGTTTTGTTATAGCACCCGTAACCCTTACTCTTGGATGCATATCCTAAAAATATTCCTTCATATGCTCTTGCACAAAATTCCATAGATTTTCATCATTATTATTTATGTAACATTTGCTTCCAAAGACTCTAAAGTGCTTGATTGATGCTGGTTTACCATGCCATAGTTCATAAGGATTCTTGTCACTGTTTGGTCTTAAATGAGCTTTGTTAAGAATATGCACAGCTGTGTGTACTGCTTCTGCCCATAAGGTCTGGGGAATGTTACTTTCTTGCATTATGGCTCTGGAAATCTATTGTACAGACCTATTTTGTCTCTCTACCACTCCATTTTGTTGAGGTGTCCCAACAATTATAAACTGTTGTTTTATTCCATGTTCATTGCATAGGTCTGCAAAATCATAGTTTGTGAATTCACCTCCTCTGTTTAATCTGATGCACTTTAGCTTGCACCCTGTTTTATTTTCTGCCAATGCCTTGAATATCTTTAACTTCTCAAGTGCTTCCAATTTATATTTGAGAAATGCAACCCATGTCATTCTGGAAAAATCATCTATTATCAGCATGAAGTAGGATTCTCTACTTGGTGTTTTAGTTCTTGAGGGTCCACACAGGTCCATGTGTACAAGCTGAAGTGGCCTACTTGTTGATAGCTCTTCTTTGGTCTTAAAGGATGTGCATGTCTATTTTCCCAATTGGCAAGATTTACATATGGTATTAGAAGGCTTCTTTATTGCTGGCATATCTCTGACTGCTTTCTTCTTATTCAGATTGATGATATGGTCGAAGTTAAGGTGTCCCAATCTTGTATGCCATAACCATGACTCCTCAAGTTTGCTAAGGTAGCATGCTTCATTCTCTTCCTTCACTACATAGACATGACTTTCTGTTCGAACACCTTTGATCAGGATCTTTCCTATGGTGCTTGATCTTACTTCACAGTCTTGAGCTCTAAATAGAAATTCACAGCCTTTATCACACATTTGACTGACACTCAGCAGATTTGCTTTCATCCCATCCACAAATAGTACATCTTGGGCCTTTCCTCTGCCATTATCTAGATTGACTGAGCCCTTTCCTTTGATTTTCCCTGCTTTATCATTGTCAAAAGTAACATTTCTAGATTTCTTATCATCAAAGGTTATAAACTTGCTTCTATCTCCAGTCATATGCTTTTAGCATCCACTGTCTAAATACCATTGGATTTTCAGACCTTGAGCTATTAGAGCCAGGTCACATTTATTTACCTTCTTTTTCCACTGCAAGCATTCTTTTTTTTGGTACCTTTTATGAGATGATGGACCATATTCTCTGAGAGGATATTTTAAAGATATATGTCCACCTTTATTGCATACACGACATTTGATCATATCTTTAGTAGAATTATGAGTACGAGTAGACTCTCCATGATTCATAAACCTCCTTGAGGTTTTGAACATCATTCTTTGTCCATATTTTCTGCATTCTATGATTGTATGGCAAAATTCCTTACAGTAAAAATAGTATCCATAAAAACAATTTGCATACCTGATGAAAGGTTGTCTTCTCCATTTGTTTTCTTGAGATAATATTTTCACTGTTTGCATCCTTTGCTGGTTTGAATTAATTCTCCTTGTATGACAGTATGTAGCAATATGTCCCAGCTTGTGGCAGGCATAACAGGTGGCATTTTTTATAGGAGGGAAGAATCTCCTTTGATGGCTTCCAAATTTAACATACTCAGGAGTATATGAGCCTTTTTCTGTTGACTATTTATTTATTTCATTCTTTGTCATTAGAGTTTCCTTCTGGTTTCTGTCAACTTCATTGCAGGTTTCTTCTTCTGGAGGAATCATCTGAGCTGCTTTATCATCCTTTCTGCTTTTACTAAAATGATATTTTTGTTTTCTTTTCTTTGCCTTTACTTGATTCTCCTTCATAGCCTATCCCAGTTTTTACTAGAGGAGATCTTTGAGCATCTAGAATTTCATTCAACTTACCAGAGATTTTCATTTGAGAATAATTTATTGACACTTTCCTTTGGGCATTTTCTAACTTCTTCCTCAAGCATAATACTTCTTCTTCCAATTTCTCTTGTACCTGAATTTTATCCTTAATTTGCTTAAGTAAGATGTCTTCTACCTTCTTGGATTCTTCAAGCTCTACTTTCAGTTGAATGAGGACTTCTGAATTTTGTTCTTCTCTTACATATTTGAGTTGAATGTCTTTCTATTTTCTACACTTCAGTTTGAGTCTATATATTTCCTCTAGGGCACTTCTTAGCTCCCCCTCAAGATCAACTTCACCTTCTTCCTCATCTTCTAGAAGGAGTCCTTCATGCTCCTCTATGGCCATCAATATAAATTCATAGGTTCCTTCTTCACTTGAGGGTTCATCTGAGTCTTCAGATGCACTGCTATCTTGTTGAGCATAGAAATATTTTCTATTGAATTTCTTTCCTTTCTGCCAGTTCTTTGATATAGTTTTCTCTAATTCTTTAGACTGATTCCTTGTTTTCTTATGAGGACACTTAGCAGCATAGTGTCTAAATCTTCCATAGTTAAAACATTTAAATGGAAGTTTACCTTTATATTTACCTGAGCCTCTATCCAATTTCCTGACAAATTTGGCCTCTTCTTCATCAGAGCAAGAGCATCTATCTTCCTTTTCTTCTTTCTTCTTCTCTGTCTTAAAGGTTGCCTCCCTCACATTTGACTTCTTCTGTGGCAGTCTCATCTCATAGGCTATTAGATTTCTAAGTAACTGGTTCATGGTCAAGGTTTCCCAATCAGTTGTTTCTTCTATGGAAAAAACCTTGGGGTTAAAGCTGGGTGGAAGAGATCTCAGAATCTTTTGAACAATTATAGCTTCTTTTATGGTTTCTCCTAGAGCTTTCATGTTATTCACAATTTATGCAACCCTTAAAAAGAATCTGGAAATGTCTTCATCATCATTCATTTTTAAATTTTCAAACTTGGCTCTATAGACTTGAAGTTTGGTTTTCTTCACCTTTTTGTCTCCCTCATGGATTTTCTCTAGTGTATCCTACATTTCTTTGGCATTCTTGCTATGCATTACTTTGATAAATTCTGCCTCACACAATCCATTTAAGATTGCATTCATGTCCTTCGCATTAGCTACAAAGTCTTGTTTAGCTTCTTTCTCTGAGTCAGTTGCCTTTGGGGCATATCCAAATTCCACAGCAGCCCAAAATTCTATTCCTAGAGACATTATGTATGCTCTCATTTTGATTTTCTAGAACTAATAATTAGCACTGCTGAAAAAAGGGGTTTTATTAGTTGAGCTTCCTTCTTAACTATCCATCCTGGGGACCTAGGATCTCCTTTCAGTTGTTAAACTGATACAAAATGAACCTGCTCTGATACGAATTGTTGACCCCTTAGTTAAACTGAGAGGGGGGGGTGAATCAGTTTAACACATTCATGAGCTTTTAAAACTTTTCATTAAGCTTATTTACAACTTAATTTCATGATCAACTTTATATGTGAACCATCTTAATATGTGAGCAGCAAGTGTTAAGATAATATGACAACAAAATTATTATGAGAGCAGCAAGTATTAAGAAAATTGAATAGACCATATCAACACATAGGCATCACACACAGAGACAGCAGATATAAGTGGAAACCCATAAAGGGAGAAAACCACATCTTATTATTGTTGTGATGCAAAGGCAAGCTCCAACTCCCTCTCACCACTGATTTTCTGTAGGCACCAACCCACAAGAGGCTCCAACCTCAATTCTGCAAGCTACAACTTGCAAGGAATCTCCAACTCCCATCAATTTTCTGTAGGCACCAACCTACAGGAGGCTCCAACCTCAGTCAGCTACAACTAACATCTATCAAGCTACAACTTGATAGGTAAGCTCCAACTTCTTCATTCTATCAAAAGAAAACATTTGTTGATTTACCTTGGATATCAGCTATGTTTTGTACCTTCTTTTTTGCTTTCCTCCAGTCTTCAATTCTGTCTTATATCATCTCTGATTTTTCACAGCATCTCTTTCTGCTCCTCCTTCTTCTTATCTTCTCTGCCTCAATTCTTCATTCTCTGCATTCTCTAAGCTATCTCTGCATATTAATGTGATATATTTTATACAGTTTGCCTCACAAATTTTCGTATTCCACACGGAAGTCGAAGTGAATAGCCTTGACTCTTCGCCTTATGCCCCCTCATTTCTTTGTCCAGCTCATTCAGAAAAACTACAGCAATTTGTACAAATTTATGTTTTACAGTGGAGTTTTTTTTCCTACGGAGACTTTCCAGTGCATCACAAACAATATAAACCAATTAAAAAACGTTTACATTCAGTTACAATATGGATTACAAATCAATCCATTCATTTTTGGATCACTGTGTGTTTGTATTTTCTGTGACTATCTCTGTCTTTTTCGCCTCTACTTGCTCTGTTGTTCACAGCAATTGCGTAACTCCTGTGTGTCTATATATATATATATATATATATATATATATATATATATATATATATAACTGCCCTTTTTATATAACGCAAATCAACTCTCGGAGTAATAATAAAATACCTTTTAACATATAAAATTCCCTTTCGGGCCCACCATCCGAACTTTGTTTTATGCTCCAATGCGATGAGTCTCCTCCAGAGATTTCCAATTGCGATTGATCGCAATCGCAAACTTCATTAACCTGTTCCGTTGTGCTGCCTTGCTCCGATGCGATTGCTTCCTTTGCGATGGTTCCAATGCGATGATCGCAATCGGAACTTTCAATGGTATGTTCTGATGTTCTGCTTTTCTCTGATGCAATGGTTCACTGTTCACTTGCACTTTCACTGCGCCGATGCGATTGGAATTCTCCGATGTGATAGATCCAATGGCTATGATTAGTTAGGAACAGACAGTTGCGATTGAATCACTCTGTCGCAATCTCAATTTCCAATTTGTTCGCCTCTTTGTGTCTCTCGTTCTCTGCTGATGCGATTGAGTTCAGCGGATCCAATGGATCATTTACTCACTCTATAACTTTTCGGGTCCGGTCTTTATTCTTTCCCTTGGCCCCATATATTCAATGGTTAAAGTTCATTGTTCGACTTAGTTAAACCAACACGTTGTCGCATATATCCGCAGGGAATTTTGGGCCCACAACTCTATTCAACTCATATCAATCATAGCACACACACACACACATATATATGCCGCCATATATATGTATTCTCCAATCAAATGTTGTAAACATTAATAACCCATAGCTTATATTCATTAGGGGAATTTTGAGGTCTAAAATGGGCCTCCTAAGGAAATAATAAAATAATAGCTAAACCAATAAAATAATATTTATGAATTTTCAATTCACTTTTTGCACCACAATCCATGTAACCATAGTTAAATTAAATTCAAAAGTTGTACCAAAATAAAATTAAATTAAAAAATTGTATTGATGTGACTATAAATAAGAATGAGTTTTTGAAGAATAAGTCATTGTCATTGAACAACTAATGCATTTGTCCTTTGTACTTAAATAAATTAAAATAAAATATAAATACAAATTTATAAATTCTTAATTATATTATATGCTATTAATTAAAATGTATATTATTTAAATTGTATAATAACATGTAATTAATATACTATATAAAAATAATATAATATAATAAATGTATAGGGATATGCATTGTTTCTTTCAAGAAATATGAAATGACAATAATATATTTTTATTCAAAAAGTGTGAAATGACATTTATTATGAGTACTTTACTTTGACTTTAAAAGTACTTAGAGCACTACCATGGTTAACCATGATTTTTTATCCACCATTGAGAATGTGACAAATAAGTACCTTCAACTCAAGCAATGCCACCTCAACCATTAAGGATGATGCCATCCCTTAAAATGTGATTGGTTCTCATAAAGTGAATTTTGATTGTACATTTTCCTTAGGAGGCCCATTTTAGACCTCAAAATTCCCCAAGTGAAAACCCATGTCAATGCATATGATTTGCTCCTATCCTTGTGCTCCAGATTTAATTTAACTCGCCTTGGTTATAGTACTATAATGCAATGTCTAAGGTTTGGCTTACCTCTCGTTAATCTGCAACATAGTCGGGGTCCACAATTTATATATATATATACATATCAAGCATTCAACATTTTCTTCAACGGTTAATAACTAACCATTAACGCGATAATTCAACTGGGCCCACCGCAACTTATATCCACATATAAAAAATTTATACGCGCACCCTTTGTGGTATTTCATATTCACAATACTATATTGACATATATTACCTCCTCTGTCATACATTATAGCAAAACCCTTTGGAATTACCCAAGCGATAACATATATAATTGTTTTCGGGCCCACCTTCCTCCACACTGTATTAATATTACAGTTTATATCAACCTTCGCACATATACAAGACCTTTCAAACATTATACCACGACTTGAATTAAAACCGACCTTCGGGCCCACAATGCATTGTTACTTACCTTCCGCCTGTTTATTAACTTTTATAATACACACAATACAATGAACTTCACATAATACTTGGCCCCGTAGCAATGAATGTAGGTCCCACAACATGTTTTACATAACATATGTCAACAAACGTTAAAACCATTATAACACCCTTTGAATGTATAACGAGTAAGCCTCATATGAAATAAGGTGCAGCTTTAAACTTTTATTTATGTTTCAATTTTCAACATATGTTTGACTCGGACCCATAGTGCTTCGCCTCAATTAACCTTTGTTCATCGCGCAAGTGTGATTACCGTAGATCTTCCAGCCTTGGCAATCGAACGGACACAGCTAATATAGCGTTTTTCTTTGGGCCGAGGGTTAACACTCAAAAATTACGCGATATAAACAGTATTCCAATACCACTTATTGCCACGCGTCGACTGAAGACCCATTTCACGTTTTTTTTCACAAAAACTTTTACCGCTTATGAACCGCGCGATACATCTGGTTTCTTCAACTCCGGATTTACTATTCATTCAAGGTTCCACTCTTGACTTAGGGTTCCGGTTCTAATGATTCTGCTTCAATGTTTATTTGTCCTCCATATTTCGTTTACATGCGCAGTTTGTGTATTAACTCTGCATTATAATTAGAGTGTATATTTATCAATTTATTCCTTTTGTCTTTCGGTTCTGCTCGTTCTGCATGGTTCCACATCTTTTGTTTTCATTTCACAGTGGATTTGTTAACGGCTCTGCCTCGAATACATTTCTTTGTAGCTTCTGCCTCTCCCCATTGAATATAAACCCTTCCAATATATTCTCTGTATTCTTTGTCTCTGTGCATGACTGTTTCACTGTACTCTTTGTATTCTCTGTCTTTGTGCATGATTGTTTCACTATACTTTGTATTCTCTGTCTCTGCATCCTCTGTATTCTTTGTATTCTCTGCAACCTGGGCTGTATTCTCTGTATTCTCTATAGACTTCTTTTGCTGCCTTGCTTCTTTTACTGCTGCTCGACCCTCTCTACATCTTGCTGCCTCTTTTTCTATCTCTCTGCTTCTATGCTGCTCTCTTTGTCTCTCTCTGCTTCTATGTTGCTCTCTCTGCCTCTCTCTGATTCTATGCTGCTCTCTCTGCCCTGTTTCTAGGTGTTCCTCCTTTGCCATCTCCTTTGCCATCAATGACAACATTTCCAACATATTTTTGTACAAACAAAACTAGAAATCATGAGGGTTGTGATTGATCATTTGTTAAGTCTCCTCATCTTTCACTTTGGTTCAGATTTGAGCATGGAGAACCAGTATCTTTTCTTCCTAATCTATTATTACTGACAAGTCAAGTTTGGATGCTTTGAAAAATTCTCTTTCACTAACCTATCATCAACAAATTTAAAACATGTTCAGCCATGATTAGGCTAGATGACTGAAAAAGAATCCTTTATTATCAAGTAGTTGCATTTAGGCTTGCACACTTTCAGCATCACTATTTTTTGGGTATGGGGTTGTACCTCTTTTTAAAATCTTCCATTTTTTCCTTCTTTCTATGTTTTTGTGTTTTTGTTTTTATGATCTCTCATCATGTAATGTTATGTACAATGAATGAAATTTTGAAACTAGGACTCTTGACAGAAATAGTGCTTGAGCATCCTGCCATTGACAAGACCTCCAAATAATTCTTCTCCATTCAATTCTTTTAAAAAGAAAGCATTATGACCTCTAACTGAATGAATGAGATAAGGACCTTTCCATAAATTCTCAAATTTTCCATGTTTACCTTTGTCCTCCCTCCTGGAATCCCATTTCATCACTATGTCTCCAATGTGGAAATTGTTGGCTTTAGTTCTTCTGTCAAAGATCTTTATGTTTTCTTGCACTTCTTGAGTCTTGTTGTAAACTTCTTCCCTTGTCTTCTGCAAATGAATGGTTTGGTTCAGCCTTCTTTGCATGTCATTTTCTTCTGATTGCACTTCTTGAAGAAGCTTCATGACTTGAACTCCTAAATATGTCAGGAGGACTGCATCCGTGCCATACACTAGTTGATAGGTAGACATACCAATTGACTTCTTGGTGGTTAGTCTATCATCCCATAGTGCATGCACTAGTTTTCCATGCCATGCTTTTTTATTCTGTTCCAGAAACTTCTTGATAATGTTCACCAGGCTTTTGTTGGAGGACTCAGCTAGCCCGTTACCTTGAGGGTAATAAGCTATGGAGCGCCCCAATGTGATGTGATACTTATAGCAAAAGTCAATGATTCTTTTGGATTTAAAGGTAGAAACATTATCTATAATGATATTTCTAGGACAACCGAATCGGGACAAGACGTTGGTCTCAAGGAATTTGATAATGACTGAGTCGGTGGCATTCCTAGAAGGGATGGCCTCTATCCGCATGGTGAAATAATCAGTAGCAGTAAGGATCCACTTGTGTTGAGTAGATGAAGAAGGGTAGATTTCCCCAATGAATTCCAATCCCCATTGTTGAAAAGGAGCTTCAACACTGATGGGATGCAAAGGAAAAGGTAAAATTTATCTCTTGCCATCAAAAATTTGGCACTTATGGCAAGTCATAACCAGTTTGTGAGTGTCAGGGAAAAGGGTGGGCCAATAGTAGCCATCTCTAAGGATTTTGTTAGTTGTGGTTTTCCAGTAGAGATGACCTCCACACTCTCCCTCATGCAGCTCATGTATGATTTTATTTACATCATCTTCAAGCAAACATTTAAATAGTATTCCAACAGAATTCTTGCAATAAAAAGTTCCAACTAAAATGCAGAATTTTAAAGCTTTTTGTTTCAAGAATCTAGCCTTTGTCTTGGATAAGGTAGGAGGAGCATTAAGATAAAAAAAGTACATATAGAATATCAGCATATGAAGAGGATTTCTGAAATGATTCTTCAATGTGGGGAGCTATGAATTCTTCTTGTTCCTCTAATGCATCAACCATATTCATGTCTAGTGCTTGGAAATTTGATTTGGCCATGAGTTTTGCTAGTCCTTGTCCTTTAACTAGTTTAGTGGGCCTGATTTCTAAATCGTATTCTAAGATAATAGCAATCCATTTACCCCCTTTACTATCAGGGCCCTAATTTAGAATGTCTTTGACAGTTGTGTGTGGAACAAAAGAAATAATATGAGAGTGAAAAATGTAGACTCGGAAATTTTTCAATGCTTTGATCAAGGCAAAGGCTTGTTTCTCCATAATGTTGTATTCTGAGTACCTAAGGAGAACTATGATCCCGGCATCATAGATATTTTTAATCTCTTTCTCAACTAAAGGTAGTAATATAGGGTTTATTCTCCTCAATTTTTGTTTGAAAGGCTTCTGATTTTCCTTAAGAGGAATTTTATGTTGAATAATGCTTGTGTCATATGATTTCAAGTTTTTATACCCCCATGCAAACACATATTTAAACTCTTTGAAAAGTTCAATATATTTTTGTTTTATGTGAAGAGGAAGAGTTTTGGATGGCTTGGTAATTTTGGGTTCCTCCATGCTGCCTATGTTATATTCTTCCACATTAGTCTCTGTGGGCTCCATCTTTGGTTTTTTAGCTACATCATTAAAATACAAAAGCTCTTCTAATGGTGTAAGGCCCCTTGGTAATGTGTCATCTTTACATTGTCAAACCTCAAGGTCCCTTTGATCTAGATTTTCAAATAATTCTGCCTTGACAGGATGTTCAAGCATATTTATATCAATTGTAGAGGACAGCTCTATTTTGTGGGCTTGTCTTTCAGCAAAGAAATCTTCTTCCTGCCCTAGGCTTGGTTCTGGTATTGCAAAATCATTTTTAGATTGTAGAAAATCATTAATTTTTTTATCACCCTCAAATACTTCCCAATATTCTTTGTTGTCAGGTACTGTAGGCTAGTTTTTTACTTTGACAGTGACTTGTTCATTTTCATGGGGTATTTGGCAATTGCTAGTGGCAAAGGCAAGCTCATTGGCAAGGTTGTTTTGAGCTCTAGGGATGAAAGTGAGTTCATATTTCTCAAAGGTATTTAGGAGGTCTAGGGTAGCATTCCTATACTCTCTTAGTCTAGGATTCTTGGCTGAATACTCCCCTTTGATTTTCCTAATGACCAATTCTGAATCTCTTTGGACTGAGATTTTCTTAGCTCCTATGTTTTTTAGAAAATGTAAACCAAGGAGGAGAGCCTCGTATTCTACAATGTTGTTAGTGCATTTAAAATCTATTTTATAGGAATGGTATTCATTTGTGTTATGTATCCAGACACCAGCTCCTGAACCAGCATTTCCACAAGATCCATCATAGTTGATGTTCCAAAGTGTTTCTAATTCATATTCTCCATTATGTTGTTGTCCAGGGCTGCTAAAGTCTTGACTGTTGAGTTTTTCATTTCATGTCTGGTTTAATTGTTGTGGTATGTCTGAATCTGTTTCAATACTATTTACCTATTCATTGATGTCATCTCTGTTGTATAGGGTAAATGAGTCAAGTTCTGAATGAATGGAATAAACAGGGGTGTTGTAGTCAGTGAAGTTTGGAGTGTTGGTATCATTTCCCATGTTCAAAATTTTTAAAACTTGAGACTTGTACGTGTCTTGGGTAATCAGTTCAGTGAGAGGCATGGTGATCTTGATTTTTGCAATCTCTCCCTCAAAACTGAAAGGCACTTGTGTTTTGGATATATTTACATCAGTCTTATCAGCCATAATTTTTTCTACAAGTTTAATTTGCTAATTTTGTTTTGGGACTTTGGACAAAAGGGTTTTCTTAGGGACACTAGTAGAGGCACTAGGGCAGCTTGTGTCACCACTTGGTTGGCTATTTTTGTCTTTTTTTGGATCAGTTTTCTTAGCCATGGTATCGGTGTTGTTTGTTGTCTTCTTAGGCGTGTTTTCAGTTGTTTTCCTAACATTAGTGTCTTCTTTGTTTTTTTTGGATTTTTCTTGGTTCTTTTTGCTCCTAAGGTCATATTGCCTATGGACTTCCATTATGGAATTTTCAAATCCCAATTGATAATCTTCAGATTCCTCATAATTTGTTTCAGTTTGATTTGAGGAAAATAAATCTTGTTCTTCTTCAGTGATAAAAGAATCACCCTCATTATCAGAACTTATCAATTTTACATCATTTTCTACAGGTTCTTCAGATTCTCTTCCCTCTTCATCTACATAATTGTCTTGGAAAGGGGGCCTGATTTGTTGGTCATTGTCTCTTGGTCTATTTAGGGGAGGGTCTCTTCTAAAGTTTGGATTCCTACTTCTGTTCTGGGGATTTTCTTGGTTTTCCCTAGGAGGTGTTTTTTCACTCAAGTCTATTCTTTCCATCATTCTTTCCATTACCCTCACTAAATTGTCAATCTTTGAATCAGATGAGGAGGTTGAGGCCAATGTTTCATCTTTGTAGGTGACTCTCTTTTCTAATCTCATCCTAGCCCTTTTTTCAATCAGGTCGGCCTCTATACTGATAGCTCCCTTTTGCATGTCTTCTAGAGTTAGGGGCCCTCTCTCTCTTAGTTGATAGGCCATGTCTGGATCTAAACCTTCTAGAAATTTTGCTAAAGCTAAGCCTTGTGGGGGTTTCATGTCTGGCGGGAGGGCATTGTAAACACTATTGAACTGGGTATAATAGTCTTGGACGCTTTCCCCTACATTTCTCTTAAGGTTGCTATATTCTGAGAGGATTTGGAGAGGGTTTTTCTTGATTTCTCACTTGTTTATAAATGTCTAGTAAAGGGAAGGGAGATCATGTATGGTGTTAGGAGTCAAGCTTTTGAACCATTTTTTGGCTTCTCCTCCTAAGCTTTGTGCAAATATCATCATTTTAATGGTTTCCTCTTCTATTTCCATGTAATCAAAGGCATCATTTATCCTATCTACTTGTTGTTGGGAAATGATGGATTCAGCTCTAGTAAAGTGAGGGATTTTTTTACTGGTAATCATGTGGCAAAGGTAACAAAGGTTGTGGCAGTGCTAGGGGGGCATACCATGCTGCCATGATGGGAGTGAATGGGATCCAAGGATGATTTACAAGGGGAGGGTTTGTGAGAGGGGTGGAGGATGAAGTGGAGTGCTTTGAACAGTGGATGTGTGGATGGGGGTTGTAGAGGTACTTGGACCAGCAAATTGATTTTGAGAAGACTTGGTATGAAAAGAGATAAAGTGATGGAGAAGCTGAAAGTCAGGAGGAGTAGAAGGAGAGGCTTCTCTGCTTGAACTCTGTTGCAAATCTAAAGGCTCATGGTCAATCTGCTCAATCCCACTTTGTGCTTGGTTCTAAAAAGGTTTCTTGTATGTTGTAAGTCAAATTGGGGGTCTTTAAAGGTTGTAAGATGTTCAGGGACAGAGCTTGCTCTATGAATGGTCCTAACAGTAGTTGAGTTTCTAGTTTTAGAAGTTTGCCACAAAATCTTATCTGGGTCATCAACTATGGTGGGAGGATTTGGGTCCGGGTGGGATCTGGTACTAATCCTTTATGAAGCCAAATTTTGAACCTAAGGTATAGAGAGGCTGAAATTTTATGACTATTTTCAGAAAGCTAACCTCTCTTAATGTTTGCTAAACTCACACAGTGTGTGACTAGGCTTGTAAACTTCTCAAGGTTGATTTGACACAATCCTAAGGAAATCTAAGAACACTAGTAAAGTTAGAAGGCCTGCTGGGGGCTTGTGGAGTCGCCAGGTGGATATTTTTTTCTGTTTTAAGGACGTACGTTTATGGTCCACCACCAATAACTGACAAAAAACCAATCTAGGGATGTTTTGGGGTTTTCTGAGTTCATTTATGTAGCCCTAAGGTTTCTATGAGTGTCCTACAGTTGATTCATCATTTTGCTAGGATGGTAAAACAACCAGATTCTACTCTTTGGCTAACATTTTGAGTTCTCTATGATTTGATAAGGTTTTCTGAAGTTTTAAGGAGTGCTTAGATTTTCACTAATCTCAAAAAGCCTCTCACCTTGATTTCCAATTTTTTTAGGCTATGATTTGGTGATAAATCAATAGATGTTGTGTAATAAGGTTTTCTGAAGTCCTAAGGAATACTTATATGGTTATTGACTCAGAAGGTCCCACTGTGATCGCCATTATGTTAGGCTCTCGTGATTTGTTAGATTGGTGAGATAAAATGCACACGGTAACAGGCACGATCTTCCAGGTCACAGGACCTAGCCTTACGGCCAAACCTAGAAAATCTCTGCTTCAAACATTGGGGAAAACCACCCGGTCGGGACCTTAAGACAACTCCTTTTCCGTTTGGGATGGTGGCTCCGACTGGATTTAAAGGACCAGTTTCCTTATAAATATAATTTTCATACCAAAAAACGTCGTTTAGGGCCTCAAAACGGCTCCGGAAGTTCAGGACCCGAAAAGCTGCTAAAAATAGTAAGTTATGCCAAAACTGAAAAACTGAAAGAGACAATGGTGGGGGCCCAAGTGGAATAGGCGGGTGGCCACCAATATCCACCTGGATCATTCCTCCCCCCTTAGGAAGCAATGGTCCCCATTGCGTTAAGTTCCTCCATGAGATGAGGAAATTTCTGCTGAACTTGGTCCTTGGTGAACCACTTTCCTTGGTGCAGGAGTTGGCCAGCTTTGACAACCCGATACAGTTGGATCCTCTGTTGGCGAGTGTTCTTAATTTGCATGTCCATGATACAATCTGTGGTGGCCTGTTCCATGCAGTCTGGGTTTAACTCTGTTGGTGTGAGTTGTTATGCAATGTCCGAGGTGTCCAGTAGAGGTGGAAAGTAAGGACGAAGGCGATCCACATTGAAGACTGGGTGCAGACCAAGGAATGGTGGAATACTAAGCTCGAAGGCATTGTTACCTACGGCCTTGGTGATGGTGTACGGCCCGTATCGTAGCGGGCGAAGCTTGCGGTGAGGTCCAGTGAGGCGCTCCTTCTGCAAATGTAGCCATACTTTGTCGCCCACCTGGAAGTGGTGTGGCACCCGGTGTTGATCATGGCGCTGCTTGTACTTCGCCTTGGCTCTGTCCAATATATCATGAACTTGTTGGCGGATGTGTTGAATGCGCTCGATGAAGCTACTTGCTTTGTCAACTTCAGACTGGACATGAGCTGAATCGGCCTGAGCAGCTGCAAACGGCATGGCTATGTCAATGGGACATAGTGGTTGGAATCCCAAGCCCACCTGAAAGGGGCTATGGCCAATTGAACTGTGGAGAGCCCGGTTATAATTGTGTTGTACATAGGGGAGGCTCTCATCCCATGTGTGTGGATGCTTTGAGTTGTACATGCGCAGAATGTGTACAATCATTATGTTGACGACCTCTGTCTGGCCATCTGTTTGGGGATGGAAAGATGTGGACTTGGTGAGCTTTGTGTCCAACATTGACCAGAGGCTGGACCAAAATGTGCTGAGGAACCTGCTATCTCGATCTGATATGATAGACTGTGGGATCCCAAAGTGCACCAACACTCGTTCAAAGAAGAGTTTAGCAGTGGCTTCTGCTGTGATATTCTTCTTACAGGCCGCCATGATGGCCATCTTCGAGAATCTGTCAACGACCACGAAAACACGGTCATTTCCATTCTTAGTAGAAGGCAGGCCCGACATGTAATCCATGGAGATGGATTCCCATGGTCGACTAGGGGTAGGTAGTGGAGTATATAGGCCTTGCTTCTTGATGGTCGGTTTAGCAATGGCACAAGCAGTGCAGGATCTGATGTGCTTCTCGACATCCTTTCGAAGGTTCGGCCAATAGAAATACTTCTGTAGTATTGCTACTGTTTTCTCGACCCCGAAATGCCCAGCGACTCGACTGTAGTGTGCTTCCCATATCATCTTGGCACGCTCGCTTGAAGGAACACAAAGGTGTCCCAGGTGACATAAAGTGCATCTTGGAGGTGAAAATTTGGAACTTGCGTACCCCCCAAGAGTGCCTTGTAAGTGTGGCCGAATTCTGGGTCAATCTCATAGAGAAGCGGCCAATCAGAAGTCTCGTGCCCACAAGAGTTGAGCACGGTGGTGAGCGCCACGATCGGTGGTCATTTGAGGCGATCACAACATTATTGGTTACCTTCTACTTATACTTGATGTTCAAATGGGCCCCATTGCGGATATAATTTTTACTTCGTGGCGATCATTACGCAACTTCCCTTAATGTGTGTGTATGATTGCGAGGGGGCCGGTGGTCTGTGTGGATGATTGTTCCTTCCCCAAAATGTAATGCTTCCATGCAATAAATGACTTGCACGAATGGAATACATTTCTTTTCATAGGTGGGATAACGAACTATCTGGACAATGTCTCACGTGATATATGGATGTCCTGAGCTAGGTAGGCGCCCAATAGCATAGTCAGAGGCATCTGTCTCGATCTCAAACGGCTGCTGCAAGTCTGGTAAGGTGAGCACTGGGGCAGAACGGAGGCGATTTTTCAATTCTTTGAACGCCTTCTGTTGAGGTTCCGACCAAAAGAATTTTGCTCTCGCTCCTCCTTTGGTGACTTGACTCAAGGGCCAAGTGATATGAGAGAATCCCAACACGAATCTACGGTAGAAATTAGCAAGACCCAGAAAGCTGCGAAGCTCTGTTATAGTAGTCGGGCCTGGCCAATCCCGAATGACTTGGATCTTGGCTGGATCCACATGCACCCCCCTTTCATCAATAATGTATCCCAGATATTGAACCTGGGTCATGCCAAACGTGCACTTCTCCAAATTGGCACACAACTTGTGTTGCCGCGGTGTTTGGAGGACTTGTCGGATGTGATGAAGGTGCTCTTCCCAAGTCTTGCTGAAGATCAAAATGTCATCCAAGTACACCACTACGAATGAGTTGGTGAATGGCCGCAAGATGTCGTCCATCATCCTCATGAAGGTTGCGGGAGCATTCGTCAACCCGAAAGGCATGACCAACCATTCAAAAATGCCTTCCTTAGCTTTGAAGGAAGTCTTCCACACATTAGAGGGTTCAATTGGTACCTGGTGATACCCAGACTTCAGGTCGACCTTACTGAAATATTTTTCACCTTGGAGTTGGTCCAGAATGTCATCAATCCGTGGGATTGGGTACCTATTTCGGACAGTGATCTTGTTCAGCGCCCGATAGTCAATACAGAGTCTCCACGTCCCATCCTTCTTCTGTACCAACACGATCGGGCTCCCACAGGGCGATGAACTTGGTCTGATGTGACCTTTCTGCAACAGCTCCTGAATCCGCCTCTTGATTTCATCATTTTCCAGAACAGAGCGTCGATAGATCGGTCCATTGGGTAGTGGCGCACCTGGGGTCAGATCAATCGGGTGCTTGACCTGGCAGTGCAGAGGAACCCCAGTGGGTGAGGTGAAGATGTCCCCGTACTCCTCCACGACCTTATCCATTTGTTGTTGTCGTGCAGAGGGGCCCTGTCTGGAGGTCGTGGCCACAGTCTTCTTCTTGCCCTGGGGGCGGATCATCAGAAAAACGAATTTTCTGGTTTGGGAAATGAGCTTACTACATTGTTTTGCAGTAACCAAAGAGATAGTCGTAGGAGGTGGTACCTCTGGTATCCTGTACAACTTATTTCCCAAAGTAATAATAACAGCACGAGTTCGAGACTCATACACAGCATGACGCTTCCACAAGTATGGTTTTCCTAATAATACATCAGAAACATCAATAGGAGCAACGTCACATAATACCTCATCCGTGAAGGGCTTGATGCTATAGGGAAGGCGGCACTGCTGGCTGACGCGGAGATCTCGTCCTTGGTGAAGCCACCCGATGGTGTATGGATGTGGGTGAGATGTGGTCGGCAAGCCCAACCGCTTCACGGCATCTGCTGAAATGAGGTTCTTTTGGCTCCCATTGTCGACAATGAACTGTACAGGGGAGCCCTTTACCCACATCTGGGAGTGGAAGAGACGTTCCTCCTCCTCTGGATCTTCCGGTTCCTCCTTCTGGACCTTTGTAGTGGAAACAGTGGCGTTGGGCTCCGCATCAATAATCTGTTTCCCTTTTTCATTCCCCTTTTCAGGTTCTGATTCGGAGTCGGAGCATGCATCTGACTCACAAGCCCTCATCTCGGCCACTAGCGACTGCTTGGCCCGACACTCACTTGTGTTGTGAGTGGAGCTCTTATGGAACTCACACCACTTTCCCGTGTCCTTCTTTGGCTTTACGGTGTTGTTCTTTTCTTGTGGCTTTGACGGGTTGTCTTTAGCCGCCATGCCTTGGCTCTGTCCTTTGTTCTGCGGCTTGGAAGCACCTTTTCCTTGCTTTTGATTCGCAGATCCAAAGTCTCGCTTCTTCTGTTTGAATTTCTGCTCAATCTTGGCAGCATACCGGTATGCCGTACCAAGCGAGGAGATGTCGAGGAACTCCATTTCCTCCTGAATGTATCTGTGCGGACAGCTGCGATACTTTAGCACCAAATGTTTCTCTGAATCTTTGATACCCAACTTTGTGCGCAGGGTATGGAACAGATTCGTCAGCTCGTGCACATCTTGATCCCTTTGTTGTCGCAGCGTGGTCCATTGTATGTACTTGTCCTCATAGCTCCCCACGGGATAGTAATGTTCCTTGACGGCGTCTCGGAAAGAATTCCAAGTTGGTACGGCCGAGAACAGAGAGGGTTCTGTCTGGTCCTTGTTCTCACAGTAGGTTTCCCACCAGTCCTTAACACGGGGGGTAGCTTTGAGGAGTGCAAAAATAATCTTCTCCCGGTCTGAAAAGTCATGAACAGAGAAATATCCTTCTAATAGATTCAACCATCTATCTACGGCATCTGCGTCTATTTGACCCTCAAATATGAGAATGTCAAAATTTACTTGTACCTTAAAGGGAGTCGCAACTCCAGAGTGGCTACTGGATGCAGATGCGCCGCCGGTGGGCAGCCGTTGAAGGATCCGAGCAAAGCTATCCATCATCGCGTTCCTTTGTTTTTCGAGGGCCTCCTCGAGCAATATTTTGATAGGATCTCCTGCTCCCTCATCTTTCTTTTCGTCCCCCATGGGCGTCCGTCGAGGTTTGCGAGGCTGATCTTGCAAAGGTTCCACCAGATCGAGCCCTAGCTCCTTATACCACGACCTCGTTGGGGACATGCAAAGAAGGATCGAGAAAAAGCAGACCGCTCTGATACCACTGATCCGGATTTATGCAGGAACGCAGCAGAATAAACATATAAACAGAAATACAGCGATGCAGCGGAAATAATACTTCATTTCATTAATATCAAAGAACTGAAATTTGCTTACAGACAGAATGGAAATAAAACTAGCTAGGGCGCTGGTAGCTATCTCTGAGAAGAGATGTGGTGGCTACAGGCCTCTGAACCGAGTTAAAATGAGGCTCGAGGGCCTATTTATTATTGAGAAACAATGGAGAACCCTCAACATCCCAAAAACCTAACCCTAGGAGATGAAGCGCCAAAACTATGGGCCCCGTTTGGGTAAATTGGTGTTTCAACTTCCCAGGGACGTAACTTTGGCATACTATCTCAGTTTGACGCACATGATACATCATTAGAAAGCTCTATCCGAGGACTACAACTTTTGTGACGATTTTGATGATCAAAATCGAAGGTCAAGAGTTCAGGATGGTGAAGAAACATAGAAAAATCAGACACCTAAAAAAATGACGACTCCACAACAAACCCCAAAGAAAATTGATAAAGGAAAACAACAAGTTAATTCAACCCCAAATGTTAAATTTCAGCAAGGAGAAATTTCTAAGGAAAAGTTAAGTTCAGAAGTGTTAGGTTCACGTGATTTGTTAGATTGGTGAGATCAAATGCACAGGGTAACATCAGACCAGTCTTTGGAGTCCTAGGACCTAGCCTTCCTCGACTCAGAGAAGGCTCTCTCTATTTTGTGAAAAGGATGTGAACT